>VXAX01000733.1:213101-245745 GCA_013399835.1 Leptocoma aspasia
TTTCCTTTTTTTTTTTTTTTAATGGCTTCAGGGGAGCCAGAGATCTTCCGAGAAATCAGAGTTGTCTCTATTTTGACTTAATTCCTCTTGGTGTGGTGGAGTGGGGAGGTACTACAAATAAAGCTGCAGTGTAGCAAAACACAGATCACTTTTCATTTACCATGTCTTTATATCCCAAACTGAAAAGTATCTAACACAGAAGCCAAGATGAAGTGCCAGGGAGAGAGGTTTGTACTGTGTATGAAATGGAAATGCATTTGTTTAGAGAAAAAAAAAACCAAAATTCACATATTCTTGTTAGATGTAAAAATGGAACTAAGTGGGCTTGAGTATGCCTAGGTATTTTTTATTGTACTGTGAACTGAACAGTTGAGCTCAAGGTTTGAATGTTCATTTTGGGTTTGCATTTAGGACAAAAATTCAGATTTGAATTCATTTTGGCTGTTGATTGTGGCAAACCACTTTGCAGCAGATTTCATCTGTGGTTCAAATATGGTCAGCAGAACCCCATCCTTGAACTTTTGCTTGTTTGTAAGACTTAGATCCAAAAGTTACTGAGGATGACTGGCTGGACTAGGCTGTTGTGGAGCTGAGGGTTTTTGGACCTAGTTTTTATGTAGACATGAGCACTCCTTATGTGTAGATATTGTGATTTGGGAAGAGGAGAAGAGTTTTAGGTGTATTTAAAATTACAGAGGTAAGTAAAATTATTGAACTGACTCTGGGATAGTGAAATACTGTGTGAAGGAGCAGTTCTGTATCTCACATGTCTCATAATAGCATCATGAAAATGAGGATAGATGCAACCTTCCTACTCAAACAAGCTTTGCCTTTTTGTCTAGTCCTGTTGCTTAACTAAGACTCTATTTGTTCCTGTTTCCATGGCCTTTGGGAAAGGGGAGGAACAACCTCCATTTTCCATTTCTATCCTACAGTATAAAATGAGAATATTGGCATTTGATGATAGGCTATTTACTGATAAAACATATTGGCCTCAGTAAAAACACTTTGTAACTTGGCAGTCAGTCCTTTCCCACTGACTGCAGATTGATAAATAGAAAGGAACTTGTTTGTCTGAAACTTCAAGAAAGCAGAATAATCCAGCTCAGCCAATTCCATACACACATAATTGGACTTCCATGTTGCAACTCTATGGAATAGGCAATGCCAAGGCAGCTTTTAGAGCAAAACTTTTTTTTTTCCTGTGATGGTGTTCAGCCAGTGCCTCATTTTTGTATTATCTCCACTGACAGATGTTAATAGAGCCCAGTACAACATGGTGGCTTGTGAAGTGTGGGGATGCCAGCTGCTTTCTGAGCCCCTTAGAGTTGTAGATTTATTACAGCCAAAGTATTTTAACCTAAAATATTCTCTACTGCTTCAAATTGAGTCATGTTTGCTTATGGATATTTATTACTAATTGGAAATCCTGTCTGACTGGACCAAGTCCAGGTTGGATAACTGATCAGCGAGGCATCAGAAGCAGGGAGCACATGCTGAAATAATTCCTGTCTGGGTTTTAGTGTGTCTGCATTGGCTGTTGTATGTGATATGCAGTAAAAGCCTTATTTTGGGGGGGAGTCTTGAAAAAACCAAGAGAGGAGTGTGAACTGGAGCTGAGCACACAGAGGATGTGGTTACTGAGAAGGGTTGGAGGTGACTCGACTCCACACCGTGTCCTGGTGTCTCCCTGCTCCAGCAGCTCTTGCTCTCTGTCAGTTCACTGTTCTGTTTTTAGCTGCTGTTTGCAGCTACAGCTGCTACTACAGCAAGACTTGGCCATGGGAATTGCTTGGTGTGCTGGTATGGGCAGGCAGTGCAGACAGGAGCATCAGAAAGGTCACCTTGTTCACAGGAGCAGAACTGGGCCATGGGCCTGTTCTAACTGCAGCTGTGCCCCATGAGAGCATCCAGGGAGGAGCCCTGAGTGCACCCTGTATCCCCAGAAATCTTGGATTTTAAAGGAGTTCTCTGCAGATGGGCTGACTTGAAAATACCATTTTCTGTTTCTCTAGTCACTGTAACCCCCGTGGTTCTGGACCTCAGCTGTCCTGAACAGAGACACTGGCCTTGCTCTGTGCACCTCAGTGCAGCCTTACAGTGAGGGATGTGGCTGACAAAGAACAATCCAAGTCTCTAGAAACAAGGGAAGGAAGATTTTTTTGTCTATATAAACTCCCAACTCTATTAGACTATTTCTTTCCAAATTTTTCTTCTTCATCTCCCTCCTTTTGGAGGTGGCAGTGGTGGGAGTGTCACCACAGATATTTCTAGCTCAGCTCTGGGGGTTTTGTCCCATGGCTGCATAAAAACTATTGTTTGGAGATTTTTTTTGTTGTTGTTGTTGGGTAGCACTGTTCGAGGATGGCTCATGTTTTTTCTTACAGAATATTGATATTACCAACTTCAGCAGCAGCTGGAGTGATGGGCTGGCCTTCTGTGCTCTCCTGCACACCTATTTGCCTGCACATATCCCTTACCAGGAACTCAACAGCCAGGACAAAGTAAGTTGTGTTGTGCATTTGCAGAATTCACAGTGAACAGAATGGATGAAAAGGGGAAGGAAACCAACAGTGAACTCCCAGAGAGAAATTCAGGGACTGCTGGGTGAAGAGTCAGTGACAAGTTGGCTGAGTCCAGCAAGTGCTGCAAATAAACACAAAGACAGTATCTGTCACAGTAAGAATTATATTATGTACAAGAATGCCTTATATTAATTAAAATCTCTGCAGAAACCTTTCACTCACAGTAAAGACAGAACTTCAGTGGGTTTTTTCCCCAGTTGTAACCAGTTTCACAACAAGCTATTTGTCAAAAACAGAGAGTGTCACTCAGGCAGAAGTAGATGAGTTATTCAAAGACAAAGAACTTGTGAGTGAATAAGACTCAAAAAAGAGTGAGACTCAAAAAAGAGTCTGCATGCAAGTATGGAATCCAGGAATTTAGTTTTCAAATACACCTGCTCATTTAAAGTTACTGGGTAACCAGATGCAAGGAAAGGTTCAGGAATAGTGCTTTGATGTTAATCCTTTTGAACTTTATTTTTACAGAAGAGAAATCTGCTGTTGGCATTTCAAGCTGCTGAAAGTGTGGGCATCAAACCCAGTCTGGTGAGTAACCTTTTAGCAAGGGGACATTGGCTGCAAACACCATTCCAACTCCTTTCCTTGCCAGTCAGTGACCTTGCACTCAAAGTGTCACACAGTTCTGGGGAGGGCTGCACCACCATCAGGAAGTTCACAGTGTTAGGAGAACTTCCAGAAAGAATTTGTAGAATCACAGAATAAATATAATTTGGAGGAACTCCTGAAGGTCATACAGCATAGAAATGAGGACATGGATTATGTCCTTCTTTTGTATGCCAGATTATTCATAATTTTATGGACAGGCTTGCCATTTTACACCATTACATTAATAGCTGCACCATTTTGTTTCCTTTTTTTTTTAGTGCTTTAAGAAACAGAAAGACATTAAACTGTTTGTTAAACGGTTCAAAAAAGCTTTTCCAAAATTAACTATATGACCAGGGAGAGAGAAGTTTAATATGAAGGGAAAACTATTATGGGGTTCATGAGCTAGATTCAGAAGCCAAGAAGTACCATCTTAAATTAAGTTATGTAGAGAACTGATCTTTGATTGCAGACGGCAGAAATATTTTAGATTGTAGAATGCATTAAAAGATTGCAGAATTACGCTTGGCCAGTGGATCATTCCAATGGTCCTTTAGGTGTGTGGCTTTAAGGGGCTCTGGAGTGGAAGCAGAAGTGTTGGGTGGGCTCAGAGGAGGCCTGGTGGGGTTGCCTGAGCCTGGGGCTGTGTCTGTGCAGGAGCTCAGTGAGATGATGCACACGGACCGGCCCGACTGGCAGAGCGTCATGCAGTACGTGGCCCAGATCTACAAGTACTTTGAGACCTGAGCTGCAGAGCAAGAGGTGGACAGAAGTGGGGAAGAGAACAAAGAATGCTACAGATGCACTCGATCACTTTAAAAACCTGCTTGCTCCTCTTCCACAACCAACCTGAGCTCTTATGTGAAAGGAAGCTCTTCCGTAGTTTTGATTCCATCTGGGACTGCAACCAAATAATTCCCTGTTGTCCACCTTTGCAAACCAAATCCATTGGTAAGTTTGCTCCCACGTGGAATTTGCAAAGCGTTTTCAAGCACACATGGGATATTTCTGAAGAGGATCCCTTGGGCTAACAGCATTTGCCTTGACAGGAGACCTGCTACACAATGAAGTTTTAAATCAATGTGGACTATGCTGGCACTCAAGGGAGGCTGGGAGATTAATATTAATACAAAAGCTTATAAAAATGCTCTTCTTGCCAAAACATGCTTAACTCATCCCAAGTACCAGTTGTTTTATTGCCTCCATATATTTTATAAAACACCTTGACAGATGCACTTAAGTTGTAGAGCCTTAACCTGAGTTACTCTCACACATCTCACCCAATAACTGCACTAATTTACTCATAGCATAACCAGCAGGGTGGTAACAGGATCATTTGTAACTCAGAAACCACCCTGTGTTCATCACCAGTTAGTGAAATAACTCTGAAAGATCTTGTTAGGTGCTGGGACTTCATTTCAGCTCAAACAGAAATAATCTCTTTGAGGAAAAATAGGTTTATTACTCCAACTTCATTACTTGATTACCCCAGGAAGCCAGAGCTTGGTTTCCTGGCTGACTGTGCAGGCACAGTTATCACAGGAACATTGCAAATGCAGTTTAATAGCTTTAGTTTGGAAGGTGCCAGTAATCAGGTGAGCACTACAGTGACATCTCATCTTTTTTGTGGATTGAGTGGAGTAACTTCTTCCTTCTGTGCTGCTCCTGTCTGATCAGCACAGCTATGTCACTGCTGCCTAGAGGCAGGAATCCAGAGACAGCCTGTGCCCTGGGCCATGAAATACAGCCCATAGTGCACTGGTACATGCTTGGAAATGGTGTTTTGCTGTAAAGGAACACAGTCAAGGTGAAACTTCACTCAACAAATGACAGACAATGTAACTGGAACCCATCTCTGTGCCACAGAGGTCAGGCACCAGAGAGCAGCTTCCCACCCCAGTAATGCTGTTAGGAAAATGTCTGACAGACACTGTTAAATGTCCACTCTTCTGTTTCTCTGATTTCACCTGATGAAGTTAATTTTTGTGTTTGTCTCCAAGGATGGAAGCATCCAACAGGCTGCTGGATTTGTTCTAGGGGCAGGTCTGGGACAGCATGTAAAAGCTGCCTGGCTGCTTTAGGGCATGCTGGTAGGAGAAAGTTGGTGTTTAGTTAGTGTGTTTAACCCTGATGCTTTGTGGACATTGGTCCTAGGGAGCTAGGGATCATTTTTCTCTTGCAAAAAATACTAGTGCTCACTGCTCCTACCTCCTGGAAAAAGGCTCATGAAATGGAAATGAGATTTCACAGAACAAAATTGGTTTCAGACTTTCAAGGGCTTTGCAGGTGGCTGATCTCAGCCTCTGGTTCCCCATAGTGCTTTGTTGTTTGATTTGATTTTACTTTGTAATGCTATTTAATTAATAAAATACATATTTCAGACTTGGTGTTCTCATAGCAAAATACAGGATTCAGGAATAGATGGTAGAGCCCAGGGCCAGGGAGTGCTTTGAACAGAGAGGATGCTGGAGGAAGGCAGTGTGTGCCTCTTCTGGGGAAGTTTATTCTAGTCCATTGCCTCTGGGAAAGTCCAGTTCCAATCTTTGGAGAGGCTGTGTGATAAAAATGGACAGGGGAGTGCACTGACAGTGCCACTGGACTCTGGGTGTCATCCTGCACTGTGAGAAAGCAGCTGGGAGTGCTGCCACAGGCAGTTCCTTGCAGGGGAGCCCTTTCCAGATGGAATTCACTCTCCAGGATTTCTCAGCACACCCTGATGTCCATAGAGAACCCAAGATGAGTTGCTCTCAGATACAGGATAAGATGGAAGAGGGAAATTCTGCTGAGCAGAGTTCCTTGAGGCACTTGCCCTGCAGGGCCCCATTGCCTCGTGGATGCAGCAGCTCTTTTCCCTGGAGGTGTCCCTTGGCAGGGATCCCAATTCTCTCCAACAGGCTGTGGTTCAAAGCTGGACTGAAGTCAGCACAGAAAATTCCATATTCCTCAGTGGGCTTTGGATTGGGCACTTGCAGGGATGAGAAAAGCACTTTTCATTCCCAGTGTCTGGTAAACATCTCAAAGTCAGAGTAAATGATGTAAAAAAAAGGAATTTTAACCCTGTGGTCACCGGAAGGGCTCAGTGTCCACTGGGTGTGTGTGTTACCTCCTGTGTGAGCATCCTCTGCTCCCAGGGCTCTTCTGACACTGCTCTGTCTCTCCAAGGCTCACTTTACCCTTACAGACCATTCTGGGAGATCCAGCAGCTTTTTTTTTTTTTTCCAAATGATTTGTGCAAAGCAATGTTTCTGTCATCTCTTTGCTGCTTGCTCTCCTTTGCCCCTCAGTAGCACAGACCAAACACTACTTCTACCCAGTTCTCGTGGTGTATTCCTAATTTTTTTATTTAGCTAGGAGTTAGAACACAGAGTTGTAGTAGGGAAGAAGATACTTTGTTTTACCTTTTTTTCAATGTTACTGTTCTGTCCTCAAACCTGCAAAACATCTCATTTTGATACTTTGAGAGATGGTTTTCCAGATTATTTTTTAAAATTAAGGATATTGTTTCTTTGTTCATTTAACTGTTACAATATTGGGGGGAGTTCTTCCTTTTAAACTTTGCACAGTTTCATTTCTAGACCTGGATTTTCACAAGTTGTTGTTGTTTTTTCACATTGCCTTAAGATTTCTATATGAATTTAAATATATCCTATATGAGATGCTGCAGGCCTGGTTTTCAGAGACTCTACAGGCCCTGGTGAGACATATCAGACTGGAGCTGCAAAATTAAAGTTCAAGCTGCCTTTAAAGTTAGGCAATTTAATTAAGTTAAAGGGTATTAAGCAAGAGGGTATTTGGATATTCTTTGTAGAAGTTCTGAGAATTCTCTGAAAATGTCCTGGATGTGATGATGGTGTTGAGCAGTAGGTTTGCCTGGACTGCCTAAATCCCTTCTGACTTTGCCTCTTAGGAGTAATGGAACTTTCCCTGATGTGCAGGCAGATAAATCCTGTCCCTTGCTCCCTGAATTGTCACTCACAGGCACCACCTGCCCCTGCCTCTGGGTGTCTGTGGGACTGCAGGGAAGCAAATTTGGGATGAGCAGGTGAGAAGAAGGGTTAGGAAGGGGGTTTCAGTGCCATTCCAGAGGGATATGGCAGTGTGTGACTGCTGTACTGTAATGTCAGAGAGGAAAGGACATTCAGGTGTGTAAGGTGCAATCTGGCTCCTGGAATTTTGGGTGAGACAGAGAAGGTACAAATTGTTTTGTGGCTTGGGAAGGTACAGAGGTGTGAGGAGTGAGCCCAGGGTCAGCCCTGTGAGGAGGTTTTCTACAAGGGCTGAGGAGCTTTTTCAGAAAGTTCCTGGTGAGACTGAGGGAGAGCCCAGTGTGTGAGGAGAGGGACAGGGGACAGACACACCTGGGGCTCTTTAAAGCAAAGGACATCAGAGAGTCTGTGTGGACTGTCAGCTTGAGGGGCATTCCTCCTAAGAGTGCAGTCTGGGGGGTCCCAGCAGATGAGAAGGGGACACAGCACAGCTGGCTGCCTTTGCCAGGCTCCCCTTCCCATGCCTGTGCCACTCATGGCAACACAAAGGGGACAAAAACTTCTCGGTGCTTCCTGCACTGCAGCAAGGCAGCCGTGCTAAGCAGAGGGATTTGGGGCTTATGCAGGGTCTCTCTAAGTTTTGGCAGTTTTCTTTCTGTGATTTGAAGTTGGTTTTTACAGGTTTTCTCTCTTGTTTTGTACATGCAACCAGTTCTGTGCAAAGTTTTCTGTCTGAACCAAGTGCATGCAGGCAGAATGATTGGTTCTTCCCAGTTTGATTCCTGACCTGGAACTCTTCAAAAATCCACCCTTTGGCTTCCCTGACTTCCCCCCTTCCTTGGCAATGACCACACGAGCCTGGGCTTGTTGGTTTGTTCATACCTCCGTCATCCTGCTGTGCTGGGGGTACCAGCAGCAAGGATCTGACTGGGCCAACTCTTGGCAAAGCTGAGCCTTGTGCATCTGATCACAGGCAGGGGCTGGATGGGATGAGATTATGCATTTTCCTGTCACAAGAGGGCTTTTTGCCTAAAAAGACTCAGGGCATGGAGCATTAAGACATTTTTAAACCCAGCAATAAGTTCTACTATGCTCAGCTGTGTTGGTTTGTACCAACTGCAGTGCCATCGATGCTCGCTCACCGACACAGTGCAGAACCAGCTTCTCACTGAACTGCAAGGAACTTTTCTTTCTCAACTGATGGTCTCTCCATTTTTGACTTGCACGTGTGCCAAGTCCCATTGGGCAGTGCTGGACACAATGTTTTTATTGACTGTTGGTCCAGGCTTGAGTTTGTCATATGGGATGATCACCTCTGACAGTTTTAGCTTTCCCTGTTGGGTACAGATGTTACATCATAATCTAATTTATACAAAGAGCACATTAGAATGTACATACTAAGCATTGCAGATTTGGACATGCTAATATTTAAATATTAACATTATTAAAATGTATGATGCAAAATCTGTGTAATATTTCTAATAAATCTTTTTCTGTTTCTGAGGTTTGTTGAAATGTTTCAGTTACCTACATACAATACAAAATCCAAAGTGTCTCCCATCCCTGGAAGTGTTCAAGGCCAGTTTGGATGGGGCCCTGAGCAGTCTGGAAGGTGAGATGAGTTACAGCTCCCAGAGTTCAAAGCTCCTGGAAGGCAGTGACAGAACATTGCAGAGGGTGAGCAGTGTGTGCACAGTGCCAGAAACATCCCTTGGAGTCTTCTCCAGCCACCATCCCCTCTACCCACAGAGCTTTCAAAGGTGCTGAGATCAAATTCCAGAACACTTTCACAGAGGCTGCTTTTGTCTCAGGAAGGTGGTGGCAGCAATACCAGAACAATCAAGCTGCTGAGTCAGCAAAGAAAACGAGATGATAAAAGAAATGGGCATTTAAGGCTCTTCAGGCCTCTCAGGTGTGTTTGTCTCCAACTGGGCAGGTTAAACCCTGTGGGAAAAGTTGTCATTTACATAACCCAAACTACTTTGCCTTTCCCCACCTAAGTATTGTGTTTCAGCCCTGGATTTTTAATGCTGGGCCCTAAATGATGCTCCCAGGCTCTGCTGTCTCTTTTCAGAGTACACTCATTTGTGGGGAAAGCTGGATTCTCTGTGGAGGTGGCCAGTGAGTGATAGGTTTGGTTCAGCAAGAGACTGAAAATGAAAGCTGGGGCCAATATTTTCCTGGGGTGATTTGTGGGTGGTTGTAGGTGGGGTGAGAGGACAAGATCCAGGGCTGCTTTGTTGGCTCAGTGTGCTTTTAGTGCCAAGTGACTCCTGATGCTTGGAGAACGTGGATTGGCATGGAAAGAAGAATTCCCTTCCTGACTGGTGAAAGTGGAAGCCAGAGCAGTTGGAAGAGAAGCACAAGCAATGTGAGTAGAATAAAAACTCTTCCAGATGGGCTGCAAAGGTCAAAAGCAGGTGGCTGAAGCCTCACAGGATTATTCAGAGTTTGATACTGGAATGGAGCAGGGCTCTGGAGTAAATGTCACCCAGGAGAGTCAGGTGGTGGGGGAGTCACTGGTTTTATTGAGCATAACAGGAAGAAAATGAAGCTGTAAAATGCCAGCATGGGTAAACATTATTCACATTTCCAGAAAGTGAGCTGCTGTCCCCTCTTAAATACACAGCAATGACCGAGGCTTCATCCTCACCCCCTCAGTAACAGTTTAAGCTGGTTAAAGAGAAAATAAGAAGATTAAGAGAATTAACATGGGAGCAAATGGCATTCTTAACCTGTTCCACACAGCTGCACACCTTCTGTGCAAAGCTCCTGTTGCAACTTCTCTTGGCTTAAAAAACAAAGAATTTTTAGCAGTTCAAACCTTTGTTCCACCTTGATGTGCTGTAACTTTTGCCTCCTCGGTCAGCTCATCCGTTGTCTCACAGGAAGCCACTCCCAGGCTCTAATTATGGAGACAAAGCAACTCCCCAGGTGAGCGATTCCTCAGGACATTCCCAACATTCTCCCAGCAGGATGAAACTCCTGGGAAGTGAGGCTGCACTTCTTGGTTTTTTTTTTCAGTTATAAAACATTTGTTACTTTCCTTACCCAAATTTGAACTACAACCAGGGCAGGTGCAGTGAAAGCCATGAATGAAAGTGTTCAGCTCAGGCAACCCGAATGTGCCTGAATAAAAATCATTTATTCATAAATAATAATCTCTGCACAGCTCAGCCCTGGAGAGCCCTTCTGGGAGGGGAGAGTTCTGCCTGAGGCTTGCAGAGGAGTTAATAATATTAATAATAAATAATATGCCATGGGATAGTGCAGGCCAGTCCTTCCCTTCAGCTGTGATTAGACATTGCTTTCAGAAGGACTGAGCTCAGAGGGTTTCTGATGGAGCCTTGCAAGGATGGAAACCACATCAACCAAGTTCTTGGGCTTTAACAGCACCAGGTTTCCTTTTGCCAGTGGTTGGGGAGTGTGGACAAAACAAAACCCTCATGTCTGATGGAGCAATCCAACAGGGGCTGTGTAATAACGACCTTGGGGTGCAGGCAGGTTTTGAGTGCAGATTCAGTGTTTGCTGGCAGCTGCCTGTGCACAGGAAGGTTGGTCCTGCCCCTGCATTTGCTTATTTGTATTTTTGTGTGCATTCTGCAGTTTCCCTTCACCACAGCTAAACTGCTCTTTCGCCCCTGGGTGACCTGCCTGGCCCTGCCTGTGAAAAGGGCCTGATTTTTGGGGATCAAAATTTTCAGAGCTCTGGCTGGGACCTGGAACACCACAGGTTTCTGTCTAAGTCCTCTGACAGCCACAGATAATCTGAGTAATAACAGATACTTATAAATCATGAGCTCGTCTTGTACAGAGAAAGCCGACTGAGGGATTTGAACTAAATCTTGCTTTTCCCTAGTATTTGAGCGTAATTCCATATTCAGAGCAGTTGTGTTGTACCCGATCAAGACCTTTCATTGCATTCATTTGGAGCTCCAAATGTCACATCTGCACATGAACCTGAATTGCTTTAAAGGCCGGGGGTGAGGACTCATTTCCCTGATGTCGGGGCTCGGCAGGGAGCAGAACCACTTCTCCTTTTGCTGTGCAGTGTTGATTGGGAGTGAAGAGGACACTCAGCAAGTTCTGGGGGGATGAACTCGTGAAGGTTCTGCCCAGGAAGCAGCTCAGCTCTGAATGAAGCAATCACAGGTTGTTTGAATTGCAAAGGGCATCAGTGCCTGTCCAGCTTCTCGGAGCTGATGTTGGCCTGGAAACACAACGCTTCCCATTGATTTCTCGGGGAGGTTGGCAGTGCCAGCTCCACCGGCATAAGGGACACCGGGCCGGTACCCGCTGGGAGCCCCGTGCAGGGCTCAGCACTGTGGGGCTTGAGCAGCAGCTTTGCTTCACAAATCCTGCTGGAAGAGGCACTTGGCTTTCCACCCCAGAAGCTGGTTAGTACACAAAACCAAACAGAGAAAAAACAAAAAGTTTCTTCAAAATTATGTTCTCATACCTTGGCCTCCGCTCAGCCAAAATCCTTCCTTTTTAATTCAAACACTTTGGTAGAGCCGTTTATGGTTTTGTTTTTTTTTTTTTTTTCCCAGTCTTGTGGTGACTTCTTTGTTTTCTAATGAAACAATTTCTAAAGAATTCACACACCTGCGTTGTTGTGAGATGAGTTCTTGCAGATAATTTAAAGCACCAGTTTGAGATTCCAGGATAATACGCACTTATTATCTGGCAATGACCCTGGGGACTCGGAAAATCCAAGTTTGTTCATCTGCAGTTTACGATCTTAACGAAGTTTTTCTGTTTGGTTTTCCAAGGGTTTTGCGGAATGATTGAAATCTCCAGTATGGAAATAGCTTTCCCTGGAATTTCACTCTTTACTTTCCATCTCTTCCAGCAAAACGCCTGCAGCCTTACAGCTACAAACCTCACCTTGGGCCATTCCTCTCCTCATCATTTAATTCAGGGCTCATCAGGAGCCTTTGATGTGCTAATGCTCAGCACAATGTGGGCAATAAACATGCAGAGGTGCCTGCAAGTTATCCAGAAACATCCATTCCTTTCAGCTGGCTTGGACAGACCCAGCAGTTCAGCCTGTCGCTGGCAACACCATTTCAAAGACGGTTTTTGTACCTGCTCTGTGGTTTAGGGGCTGCGTTGTGTCTTGGGAACCCTTTCATGACAGGCTGTGTCTTGTCCAGGAAAACAGCTCAGAAGTACCAGTGGAGACCTGAGTGGGGCTGGGGCTCGGGAGGCAGTGCCAGCGCTGCCAGGCTGGTGGCAATGCCTCTGTCTCTCCTGATTTCCCAATTCCCCCGTGTCGCGGGCACCTTTGGGGTGGAGCTGCCCTCCATGGGAAGGGATGGATGGCAGCTCCTCTGCTTGCAAAGCCACCAGCGCTGGGCTGATGCCCTGCACCACCCCAGAGGCGGCTGTGGCCACTCCTGCAGCACTCCCAGGTCCATGCAGGGCTGCCAGAGCCTGTATGGTGATGTGCCTGAAGCAGCAAGGCAGATGAACTTCTTATGTGGCATCCACCTTTATTTTTGATAGCCAGACGATATCTGTGTCCCTTTGCAGCAGAGATACTCCCACTTCAGTGCTTGTTCTTTAACTCTGTGGGCTTAGAGAGGAAAAATTGCTTGCTGAGGTCGCTGAGGAGTGTCTGAGCTGGCAAATCTGGCTGCGGGACCAGCAAGAACATCTCAGTTCTCACTGGCTCGGGAGCTTTCTCGGTGCTCAGAGCCTTGCCCCGCTGGGTGTGCAGAGATGTGTTAGTGGGGCTCCTCTCCAGCTCTTTGTGCCTGGGCCAAGAGCACTGGAGGTGTGAAGGCAGAGCTCGCTCGGGAAGTCCTCGGAGCAGCCGGAGCCTGCTCAGGAGAGATCACAGGGGCTGCAGGAAGAGCTCGGCCTCCGAAGCGGCAGCTCCGCTCCCCCGGGACGGCAGCGACAGAAGGAACAGCACGTACGAGGCTGGAGGGCTCCTGCCAAGCCGCGGGGACAGCGGCTGCGGCCGCTCCAGGGTGCCGCTCCCATCTCCCAGCGCAGCGCCGCTCACCACGCGGGATCCCTTTCAATCGGTTTCCCTCGGAACAAAGGAGCCGGGGCAGTTCTTGCACTTGAAAGCAGCAGATTGGGGCTGCTGCCGTTCCCTACGTGAGTGTTGGGAGGCGAATCCCTGGAGGGAAGTGGAATCCAGGGAAATAATAGTAGTGGTGATTCATCTGTGTCTGACATCCCAGCATCCAGCAGGGCTCCGGTGCTGCCGTGGTACTGCTGCACTCCAATTCTTGAATGGATTCATCACCTACCAGGCTGCCGGCTCTGGGCTGTGTTTACTTCCATGGTTCTGTGATTTCCTTGCTGCTTTACAGATTCCAGAAGGTAAATTTGCACCCTCTCACCTGTGGATCCCCTGAGCCCCGGGCGCTGCAAGGTTTTGCAGTGCTCAGGTCGCTCTCCACAAGGCAGCACGTTCAGCTGGTGTTTCATGGAAGGTGATGATGTTTTAAGAGGACTCAAAGAGCACAGCTGGAGGGCAGGATCTGGGAATGGGCTCATCCTGTTCTTCCTGCCAGCAGGATTTAACCGCGTTTGGTACAACAGAGCTGAGCACACTTGTCCTTGGCTCCCCTTGCAGGAGTTGTACTGGGAGTAAGCTCAGTTGCACCAGTTACTGCCAGGATAAACCACTGGACCTTGGCACAGGTTCTGCTGCTTTGGAGAGCCATGAATCTCCCTGTAATGCAAAATCCACAATATTCACTGCCTCGCTACCTGTCTCACAGAGACCTTGTCCAAACAACCTATTCATCAGAATCTGAAATAATGGTTTCTCTGTTCGTGTCTGACTTGATAAACCACAATTTCCCTGGGCTCAGCCTGTAATAAGTGCTTCCGTGATCACAAAAGCAGATCTTTCTCTAATAAAATGTATCCACTGCAGAAAGTTAATTCTGGTTTTAGCTGAGGTACTGTAAAGCAGCAGAAGGTGGCTGTTGGCACATGCTCCTGCACTAGGAAAACAATGTGTGTAAAAACCCTGATGTAAATCCATCCCTTTGGGGGGAAAAGTGCTTTTTCATGATAGTTTACATGATTATAAGAGGCTCTGCATGAGGGAAGCTGCACTCATTCCAGAATAATAAATAAACCAAACCAGTGTGGGCAAGTTCAGGATGCAGCCAGCGCTGGGGCTGTGAACCTTGAGCTCACCTCAAACTCTGCTGCTCCTTTCAGGGCACTTCCAGGCCAAAACTGAGGTTTGACTCTCGGGATTTGAGGGCTTCCCTGTTAATGCCATCATGGAATTGGTTCTTCCCTGTGACAGCAGAGTGCCTGGAATCCAAAATGCAAAGGTGGCAGTGGAAGTGCAAAGGGCAGCTCCTGTGTGCAGCTCCTTCTGTGTGTCCCCATCAAATTAAACGTACCCCTGGCACAGCTTTGTTTCAGCACCCTGAGATGTCCAACTTGATAAAAATGACTTTGTTCAATATAAATTGAGAGTCCCCCTTTGTATCTGTCTGACCCAAAGCATTGCTGGTCAACAGGAGTGTTTCCATTTGCACTACACCCAAAGGAATAATTTCAATCCTATTTTTCCCGTATGTTTTTTGCTGTGCTTTAACTCTGGATCCTCAGAAAGCATTCTCTTCCACAGGATTTAGTTTACAACTTTGTTTAAAAAAATAAATCAATGGCAATTTCTTTTATTTTCTGTTTGCTACAGGAAGGTTTATTTTCTTTGATTGTTTGTATTTTTTCCCACTTTCTACCCTGGACTATTTAGTGCTGCTGGATGCTTCAGCAGTGGTGTGAAGTTCAATCTCTGTTCTGTGTTTTGACGGTGAACACAATATAAAGCATGAAACCTGTGATGAAAAGGTAACCAGTTGTTAAATTATCTTCACCTTCCCTGCTGGTTTAAGATCCACCAGAGCAGACAACGTCTTCAGGTATAATATTTTTTTTTTAAGCTCCTTAGACTGAAACTCAACCGCTTCAGCCCTGTGAGTAACAGCATTTGCTAATCCGTGGTATTTTGCCATTTCTTACATCAGGAAATGCCCCGCTGTGCCATAACCATACAGAGACCGAGCGCTGCCAGGATTTTGTGAAATCTCTTACTTCGGGTCAGCGCTCTGCTGGTGGCGAATTTTATTTTCGGAGCGGCAACCCCGGTGTCCCGGAGCAGCAGCAGCATCAGGAGTCCTCGAGTTTGGAGACAGCGAGGGCAACTTTATATTCCGAATANCCCCAGGGCCGCGGGGAGCCCGGACATGGGCGTTCGGCTGCCCCGTGGCGTGCTGGTACCTGCGGGAGGGCGCCCGGTGGAAAGTCCCTTCTTCCCATGAGCGGCGCCTGCTCCCGGCGCTGGGCTCTCGCCATGGACACTGTGAAAACCACCTACATCGTGCTGGAGCTCATCATCGCCGTGCTCTCCATCGCTGGCAACGTGCTGGTCTGCTGGGCTGTGGCCATCAATAGCACCTTGAAGAACGCCACCAACTATTTCCTGGTGTCGCTGGCCGTGGCTGATATCGCCGTGGGGTTGTTGGCCATCCCTTTCGCCATCACCATCAGCATTGGCTTCCAGGTGGATTTTCACAGCTGCCTCTTCTTCGCCTGTTTCGTGCTGGTGCTGACCCAAAGCTCCATTTTCAGCCTGCTGGCGGTGGCCATCGACAGGTACCTGGCTATTAAGATCCCACTGAGGTAAGAGTTCGGAATGGGAGCGGGCAGCCACATTCCCTGACAGGCCGAGTCTGATCTCCCTGCTCTTAGCGGGCAGGAACTTCTAATCTCTAGGCTGCCCCAAAAGTTTTGCTGTTCACAGGTGATGAAAATAACGGAGGTTTGTCACTCACTCGCGGCAGGACTGGGATCAGTATCCCACTTTTTGCTTCAAAACACACTTGGAAGTTCAGTTTCTTGAGGATGTTTGCCTTGGGAGGGTCAGTGGCTTCTCGGGCGGGCCTGCAGTGATGTAAGGCTGTGTTTGGGGTAGTTGTGGCTCATCTGTGTAGGTATTTATACAGCCCCTTTATTGTGGTGTCCAGGCGTCTCCCAGGTAATTAAATAGAGGAGCAGCCACTCTTTCTCCTATTTCCTACTGTGAAAGGAGAAGAGGGGAGCAGAAAGATTCACACGTCAGATTTTAGAGTTTTACAGTTCAGTCTCATCCGAGTGCAGCATCCAAGACATGAATTGATTTCCTTCTAATTCATGGGAATTGAATTAAAAAGGGGAAAACTGTATGGAACAGAAGTTACAGGCACCTCTCCAGTGGGCTGGTGCAGCAGCTTCCTTAAACTGAAGTGCACCAAACCCCGGGCTTTGCATTTTGAACCACCTCAGTTTGTTCATCTCCGTGTCTCAGTTGTCCTTCCCTGGGACTAAGACATTGCTGGAGCCCCCCCGGGAGTCCAGGCCAGCTCCAGGGACTGGCCAGGAGCAGAGGCTGGGGGGGAGCAGGGCAGAGGTGGCGCAGGGACCTCAGCTGAACTCCGGGAAGCCGCAGCTTTCCTGGATTCTGCTCGTCCCCGGCATCTCCCGTGCACGAGCAATGAAGTCACCCTAAAACGACTCAAAAAAAGAAAACCCTTTCACCCTTTTCCGGCACCTTGCACTTGAGACCTCGCATAGGTTGAGCAAATATTAATTAGTCATCGGGCAGAGGTGGGGAAGCGTGGCTGTGTGTCATCCGAGCGCGGCGCGTGGAAATTCCGGGGGATGTCGCGCAAGCGGGAGCAGACTTGCAGCAGAGCAGGGACAGGGACAGGTTGTTTCCAGCATCCCTGACCCTGTTTCTGACCCTCCCAGCCACCCTCACAGACCACCCTGGCTCCGGAAAATGCTGTCGTGTTTTTTCCATCCGTTCCTTCGGGGCTCTCTCGGGATGGTGGGGCAGAGGCACAGCAGCAGCTACAGAAGCAGGTCAGATTTTTAAGTTTCAGTTCAATCACACTCCTGGCCACAAGCTGTCAGACAATAACTCTATTTTTGTACCACGAGCACTTTCTGCAGCTGAGGAACTGTGATGAGGGGTTTCTGCTCTTCTGAGAGCCGGGGGGAAGCAGAGGATCAGAAACGCTCTGAGGATCGTTCCTGTGCTTGCAGAAGGGAAGTGGCTTTGCCAACTGACAAACAGCCGGTATTTCCTCCACTCTCTTTTTCCCCAATCCCGCTCTTGAGCAGGTTTGCTCGACTCTCCACCAGGGCAGTTCATCCCAGGGCAGTTTTGCCTTGCTTCGGGATTCTTTCCCAGCTTCGCTTTCCTCGCCCCATCTCATGCCAAATCTTTTATTCCATTTGCACAAACATCTTTATTCCTGTGAGTCCTTTCGAGCTGGACACAAATGGAGACCAAGGAGTCCCATCCTAGGCTGGCTGAAGTGTGAAATTTGGATTAAACTCCATCTTGGCATTTCAGTGCTCTCAGAAGGGACCAGCAAGTAAAAAAACCCCTTTCAAAGGAGGGGGGTTCTCCCTGTGGGGAGCAGGACAATGGACAGGCCACTGCCTCAGTGACAGATTTAGGGACTGATATTGAAAGGCTTTTTTTAGTTGTACAGCCAAGATCAAAAGGGGATAGAGGAGGTTATAAATCTACACAGGCAAAACCCTTCTCGACTGCACCAGGATTTTCCCAGCAAGGCTTGGCTGGAGTTTTCTCTTCAGCATCATTATTCCTGGGATGCTCCAGTGCTGCTGGCAGGGGGGGGGGAGAAACTTCTCCCACCACCCTCTCTGGGCAGGAGCACGTGCCATTTCTGGAAGCAGGGCTGTGCTGAGGGAACGGGAAGCTGATCATCAATTTCTAGGAATGGAGACGGTAGGAAAAGCTTTTCTCATTAAAACACCCATTCTGGAGGCCAATGCAGAGGCTGATACCAGGCCATGAAGTATTAAATGTTTAAGAAAATTATTTGTGCCCAGCCCTGTCCAGCAATTACCATAAATAATGTGGTTGTTGCAGAGCAGATGAGTGTCCTTGTCACATCCAGTGCTCCATCAGCTCCCTGTGGAAAGCTCGGCAGGGACATTAAGGACTGGCTGTGCCACATTATTTAATACCCTTTCAGAGCTGTTTGAGAGGCTGGGCAGGCCTGTGGGCTGGGGTGCACAGCAGAACTTTGCATTACAGCCAGGCTAATAATGGATTTTTCAGCTCTGTGGCTGAATCAAGAAATCCCATGGGGAAGAGGAAAATTGTTTCAGTGAAACTGGAACAGCAATGTTGGGAGGTTTCAGTGAAGCAAAGTGATCCTGACCAACCTGGCAGATTTTGGGTTGAGTTGCCCAACCCTTCTGATGTGCTGCTCTTTGAGGTCAAGACCTCCTCACTGGGGAAGGAACTGACAACTTCTCATCTGGAGAACTGCAGACCAAAAATCTTATTTTAAAAATGGTGGTTTAGAACCCTCCCTCTTCTGGCTAAAAATATTTGCTGAATTTGACCCAAAGCCATGAATTCTTTCTGTCCCTCGAAACTCATAATTCGCTTGTTTGCTTTTGATGAATTTACTGTTTGTGGAGAAGCCCTCACCCACGCTGCCCATTCTGTGCAGCTGCAGCTCCAGGCCCTTCCCTGGGTCATCACCAAGATGCAGCTCCTTGTCCTTGGACACTCTGTCCCCTCTTCCTGCACCCTCCTGGCCGCTGCCACCCCTGTGTGCCCATCCCTGTGCCCAGGGACACAGCTCCATCCCAGCTCTGCTCTGCCAGCCTGACCCCCCCCTCAGCACTTCCTCCAAGCAGGATATCCAAGCCAGGGAATTGAGCATCCCTCAGCAGCAGCAAATCCATCCTGCAGAGAGCACTTGGCACAGAGGCTTTTGCTCTCTGGCTTCCTCCAGGGCTGGATTTCACCCCACAGTCCCGTAGCTGGGAGCCAAAGAAGATTTGTAGGTGGAATAAAACAGTTTCCTTTTATTTGAATTAACCCAAATCCTTTGGCGTGGCGGAGAATTGTAGGTAGGGATGGATGCCTGGAACAAACGTGTCAGGAATTAGGGAGGGAGAAGAGAATCTGTATTTAGAGAGCAAAAGGAGAGTGAAACACTGAGTAACAGCACAGTGTGTGTGCCCCTGTCCACTGGTACCTCCTGCAGGACAGTGAATGTGGTGCTGCTGCCTGGCAAACATCCCATGCCATGGGAAAATGATCCCCAGCTCCCTGGGATTTGAGCTGATCTGCTGCTTGTCCTGGGTTTAGTTCTGTCCCATCTTCAGCTTTACCCCTTGCAGGTGTGCAGGACTGGTGTTCCAGGGAAGCTTTGCTATGAACTGGAGCAGGGTCCCAGCCACATCCTCTCCCTTTTTGCACATCTTTGAGCCCTTGCTGCCCCTCCTGCAGCCAGAGGATCCTCGTATGGATTCACAATCAGTTAATGGGATCAGGATCTGTTAATGGTGCTGCCCTGAGCTGCCTCTGCTCCTGCCAGTGTCCCACAGGAGCTGCTGCCCCCCTTGGCTTTGACATGAGGAAGGCAAGAGTGCAGCTCCTTCCTGCTGTCCTCGTGGGACACATTAAATTTGGATTGTTGCTGTTTTTTCCTCATCCTTTCCAGAGGTGGCTTGGCTGATGCTGAGGCTGTGCTGCAGAGGATGGGTTCCCTCTGCATTCCCCAGCAAAGATTTGTTCCCAGATCCCTGCCAACTCCCAGCTTGTTGCTCAGCAAAGCAAACTGGTGGAGTTTGATGTTAAATGGGAGGGCTGGAGCCACCGAGGAGCAGAGAAAATCCTCTTGCTGTTCACCTGCCACTCTGTGAGTGCCACCAGCACACAGAACTGCAGCTGCTCTTCCTCCTTGTGCCCTTGCCTCATTTCCTTCTGTCCTTGCCCTGCCCTTCATCCGAAGCCCTGGCCGTGTTCTGCTGCTCCCGTGTGGCTCCCGTGCTGTGCCCACCCCCTGAGCATCCTGATTCCTGCTTCCAGAGCCTCCCCACCCCTCAGGATGCTGTGCCTGGCCTTGGTTATCACTGGGTTATAAACAGCAAGTGCCACAAACCCAGCAAGGGCAGGAGGGCTGGGGTATTTGCTTGAGCAATGGAGCTGTCACATTTTTAGGGAAGTTTGTGGCAGCCAAGCTGGGCCCAGGGGACGTGGGAGGCTCTCCCAGGGCTGCCACTCCAGCCTTTGGATGCAGCCAAAACACAACAACATAATCAGGAATAATCACATGTGCCCTCGTGGCAATAAAGTAGAGAGGGGAAATCACAGCTATTTTTAGCTGTGAGCAGCCTGGTTTCCTTAAAATGCCTGTCCCAGATTTTTATATTTTTCCGCACCTCTGAGGCCATTTCCCTCCCAAAAAACCAAAAATCCTGACAGGAAAAGGAATTGGGACCTCTTTGGGACCTCTGCTCCAACACAGCTCCTGCAGAAGCTGGGGGACAGCAGGGATGTCAGGGCTGGTTCCAGGCTTTTGGCTGAGGGCACTGATCTCCAGGCTGAGTCAGAACCCAGATCTTTGGATTTAGAAGGTTTTTATTCTGTTTTGGCCAGGTCAATCTGTAAATTGAGCAGGCTAGTAACACAATAATAATCTGTTAAAAAAACAGGTTAATTTAAAGACTTTTTTTTTAAAAAGCAACTTTTGAAATCCACCAGAATTTTGGTCCAGAAGATCTTTTGACCTCTCCCTGCAAAAAATACATGAAACTGAAATGTTTTGGCAGAAACTGTTTTATTTTGAAGTTGCAAGTTTTTGCTTTGGTAATTATCGAGCTGCTGCTTGGGATTTTTATGAAATTTGCTGTTTGCCAGAGCAATGAGCACAGACCACAAAACGGAGACTTTGAGGAGTGTTCTGCCCTGGCCCTGGGCTGCCCCAGGCAGTGACCACGAGGGGGTCTGGGGACTCCTTTTACTGTGTTTGATCCACAAGGTGCCAGGAATTAGTGACTCCAGCTGTGCCTACAGATGTGTCAGTCCTTTCCCTGCCCCAGCGGCTCTCAGGCTTGGAGAAGGGACTGGGTTTAGGGAATTTGTGCAATCCAAAGAGAGGATTAACTCCTAATCTAATGGATGACATCAGGCCTGGGCCTGAGCCACAAATAACCTAGGCATGCATCAGTGGGGGTGTGTCCCTGTGTGTGTGTCCCTGCTCCTACACCCTGCAGTGCCATGTGGGCACTGCTGTCACTGGGACCAGAGCTGCTGGACCCACTGGTGACACGGGACAGAGCACAGTCCCCGCAGGAGCTGTGGGAGTAGCTCTTGGCCATGTCCCCCCTTCCCACCGCTCAAACCTCCATGGGATTGTGCTCCTTGTGCTGGCACAGGGCTGGGTGCTCTGGAAGTGCCCAGGCAGGGAGGAGAGGACGGGATGGGCTCCTGGAGCTGCTGGAATTGGCCGGGATGAGGCACAGGTGGGCTCGGTGCTGACCCTGCCAGACCCCCCAGCCCCTGGGGAGGTCGGTCAGGGCTCTGCAGTCAGGGCAGCTGAGCAGCAGCTTGGTGGGGCTGGTGAGTGGAAAGGCAGCACTTTGGAAACTTTGGGAAGGGGGTTCCACCCCTTTCATTGCAGAAAGAGGGATCCAGCAGAGATCTGTCATCTCCCTCCCTTATCTGCTATCGGAGTGAGCAGGGCACTGGGAGGGGCAGTGGGACACGGGATCTCTCCCAGACAGCTGCCCCTGAATCCCAGTCCCTATCTCACCTCTGCCAGGCACCTTTAGCTCAGCCCCCTGGTGCTGCACGGCCAGGCCTGACCCTCGGGGGGGCTCGGAACCACAAAAATCCCCAGCCCCAGGCCCCAGCAGGCCGATAAGGCTGGGCTGCAGAGCGCCGGGGCAGGGCGGTGCTGAGGAGCAGCTCAGGTCTTAAAGAGGGGAGAACTGGGGGTTGTGTTCTAGGGCTGACTCAGAAACACCAAACACCAGTATCACACCAGTACCATGCTAATTCCACACCAGTGTCACACCAGTGTCACACTGATTCCACACCAGTATCACACCAGTAGCACGCTAATTCCACACCAGTGTCACACTGATTGCACACCAGTATCACACCAGTACCATGCTAATTCCACACCAGTGTCACACCAGTGTCACACTGATTGCACACCAGTATCACACCAGTGTCACACTGATTCCACACCAGTATCACACCAGTAGCACGCTAATTCCACACCAGTGTCACACCAGTGTCACACTCTCCTGCAGGCACAGGGACGTTTTGGGGCAGCTGCTGATGTTTGGGTGTCGGGGGCTGCTGGAGCGTGGGAGCAGCGTGCGGGGACAGGGGGCTGAGCTCATTTCCTTCCTGTGCTCAGGAGCTCTGTTGGCCTCTGTTTGCCCCAGTCTGGGTTGGCTCAGCCCGCTCTGCTGACACCCCCTGAGTTCAGTTTTCAGTCACTTTTTCTCACCCTGCCGAGCGAGCGAGCACAGGCAGACACCGAGATGTCACCTGCAAACCCCTCGGGGCTGCTGCAGAGGCCACAGGAGCTCCGACCTCCCCCGTCCACCTCCTGCAGGGCTGCGAGCCCCTCACAGCATCCTCGGCTGCAGATTTCGGTATGACCCCCCAGATTAGCCAGCCACCTGCCATTTGTAGGGTTTGTGCCTTTCCCGTGTTCCTCCTTCCCGCGTTGCTGCACACCGATGCCCTGTGGCTGTCCCCTGTCCCCAGGCGGTGTGGGGACAGCAGTGGCAGAGGAGGGGCCGGGCTGGGGCAGGAGCCGGGGGCTGCCCCCCTGTCGGCACCCTGGGAAGGAGGGCTCACGGGAGGGGTAGGAATTCTGGATAAGAATATCTCGGGCAGGGTTTTAAACCTGCAGGTGTTCGATAGCCCCGGCACGCGGCTGGGGACACGGGGACACCCAGGGGAGGGGACACTCCCTACACCCCAGAGGCATCCCCAGGGCTGGGTGTGCCTGTTCCTCTGGTTTTCCTGCCTGCTGAGCCCTGAGCTCACCTGAGCCGGGGCTGGTGGGTGACAGGGTGGCAGGGTGACAATGTGGGAGTGTAACAGTGTGACAGTGTGGCAGTATAACCGTGTTGCAGGGTGACAGTGTGGCAGTGTGGCACTGTGACAGTGTAGCAGTGTGACAGAGTGACAGTGTAACACTGTGACAGGGTGACAGTGTGGCAGTCCCCGCCCAGCGGAAGGCTGGCAGTGCCGCTGCTGTCCCCGCACACAATGGGGACAGATGCAGGAGGAAGTGATTTGTCTGCCCGGGACAGGGACACTCGCAGATGTTCCGCGTCCCCAGCTGATAGTGCTACCACTGATCACATCTCTGGCCACCAACTCCTTCCTGGTTAAACAGCACTGCTTTTTCATTTCTTTTTCTTTTTATTTCTTTTTATTTCTTTTTCTTTTCCCCCTTCCTCTCTAAGGTGCAATTTATGATTAATTTAAAATTTCTGGCCAGGATATTTCAGCTGCTGTGTGATCTCCATTCCGTGGGTGTGCATGGAACACAGAGGCAGCAGTGGTGCTTATTTTGTTATAGCTAAAAAAAAATAATAAAAAAAGAGCAAGATGCAAAGTACAGCTGTGAGGAGGTGACAAGGACACAATGCTTGGCAGCCGAGCTGCTCTCACCCCTTGTGAATGGAGGTGTCTGTGTATTTCCCTTCACACTTAAAATAGAAATATCTGAATTGTCACTGGTTGTTTGTACCAGAGCACCTGCCTGGTCCGAGTTCTGCAAACTGCATCTGCTCCTCTCCCTGCATCCAGCAGCCTGGGCACGGGGCAGAGTGGGGAGGGAGCTGGGGAGCACAAGCCATGTGTGAGTTTGGAGTTTAAGCTCTGGAATTGTTCATTGGGGCTGATCCTGCTCTGGAGGCAGTGGGAGAACCCAAAGTCCTTGAGCAGCCTCTGCTCTGGCACAGGGACATGATGACAGGACAGGGGCTGTGTGGCACCACAAGGCTTTGGTGTGTCCATCCTTCTGGGCTGCTTGGGGACAGGCAGGATTCTCCTGTTCCTGCTCCCTGAGATAAATAAATAACAATCCCCTTCCAGAGTGTTTCCTCCAGGCCGCTGCTGTTCCTGCCCCAAGCCCATCACCCCAAAAGCTGAACTTCTCCTGCTGTGCTGCCCTTGTTGGACAGAGCCCAGGGGCAGCAGGGCTGGGGTGAGCTCCCCAGGGTCCAGCAGGGGCTGGTGGGCAGGTGCCAGGGGGATGTGCAGGACATGACTCAGTTCCTGCCTCTGGGAGCCAAGCTGCTGAGAGGCCGGGCTGGCAGCGTGTCCTGCTCCGT
Source organism: Leptocoma aspasia (assembly GCA_013399835.1). NCBI lineage: Eukaryota > Metazoa > Chordata > Aves > Passeriformes > Nectariniidae > Leptocoma > Leptocoma aspasia. Next base: position 237,433 of record VXAX01000733.1, read on the forward strand.
GCCAGCTGTGCTCAGCACCAGCCTGGGCCACCTGGCTGTTTCCCAGCCCCAGGAAATGGCAGCAGAAATGCAAAAAAACCCAACCTCAACCGTCCTCCAACACACACAGCGAGACTTCCTAACAGAACTCGCTCTTCTGGTGCTTGCTGTGATGCTGTCCCAGGAAAACTCTGGGTTTTGAAGGGGCTGTGGGAAGGCCACCAGGAGCAGGGGACACCTTGTGCAGCCCCAGTGGAGCCCTGGCTGGAGCCTTTGTGGCCATGTGGGTGAGGGCACAGTGGGGACAGCCCCAGCTGCCCATGGGGACACACTGCAAAAGCTGAGCTCTCCTCCCAGCACTTGTCCCCCTGCAGTGACACTGGTGGCCAGTGCACAGCTCCATCCATCAGGACAGGAACCTGACTCACCCCACCATGGCATCAGGGCCCATTGTGAGGGCACAGGGTGGTACCTGGGGTAATTAAAGCCTTCATGGTGATTGCCTGGTGGTGTAAAAGGAACTAATGCATTGCCAGGTTATTTAATTCCAATAAATCATCTTAAAATATTCATCTGTTATTTACATTAAAGCAACATTTGATGCCTCCGGGCAGAAGCATAGAGGTGATTCAATATTTGTTATACATTAGTTGAGCAGACTTAGGTGAGTAAATTTACTTTAATAGTTGGGGGTTTTTTTTGCCTAATATTATTAAGCCTAAAAGAGAATGAAGGAGGGGTTTGCTGGAGAATTCCGAGCTGTGAAAATCTGTTGGTTCCTCACCATGTGACCCTGTTTTATAGAGCTTAGGGAAGAGCTTGTGAGACTCCTCATACTTGGATCTGGTGACAATAATTAATTTCTTTTTTTAAGCATCTGCTTAACTTGTGTTGACTTAGGGGCAATACAGGCAGACTCCCACCAAATAAGTGTATTAAGGTAATAACAAGGTAATTAATGAACAATTCTAGGACATCAGGCTATTCTCAGTTTCACCTTGGGCTCTTCTGGCTGGCCACAGCAATGACCATCAGCAGCACCTGGGAGAGATGGTGGGAGGGCTTTGCAATGCAAATTCTGGGGAAATGAAGAGCTAATCTGAGCAGGGCAATTGCTCCCTGTAAAAAACCATCTCCACCTCTTCCCTGGGCCTCCAGCCCTCCCCACTGCTCGGCTCTGGCTCTTGCAGACTGGGAGCCCAGGATGTTTTTAGATCTTCCCTCAGAAGATGTCCAAATGCACGTGCCATGTCCGGCTGCAGCTCCGCTGGGAGCGCTGGGAAGAGCGAGCAGCTCTAAAATAAACAGCCACCAGTACAGCCACTGGAACATTGAGTGGCTTCTTGACTGGTCTTGTAAATGTTCAAGCCAAGCCTTATCTTAGCACAATAGTTCAGGAGATGAGCAGATGGAAGAAGCCTTATCTGGGGCCAAATGTTTCCAGCAAGAGGCAGCACCGAATGTCACCAGGCTGGGACCTCAGCACGGGCATGGTGGCTCCTCCTGCTCCTGGGCACAGAAACCCCTCCATTCCTTCAGTTTCTGCTTCTAAACAATGGGCCCTTTGGCATTTTCCAGTCTCACCATGGCAGTTTTTGGGATGGAGCACCTGGAGAGATGCTCTAAGCAGGGCAAGCACGAGCCACAGAGCTGCAGTTTTCCCTTTCCACTGCAGAGCTGAGAGAGAGCAGCAGCTCCTGGTGCCTCTGCAGCACTGACTGAGCTCAGCCAGGGCTGTAGCTCAAGACTTAGACTTTGCCAAGAGATTGGATTTCTGTCAACTTGCTCAAATCTCAATGATTTCAGGTCCCACAAGCCCAGACCAGCTCCAGCTTCTGAAAACTTAATGCAGGGTCTCAAAAGCAACAGGCTTGGTCTCACTGATGCCTATTTGAGAACTTCTCATCTTCTGAAGTATTGAAACTTACTAATAATGAGAGAAAAAATGCAGGAGAAGCCCCTCAGTGGCTGGATCTACCCTTCAGACACCAACCCATGGACTGTCTACAATTCAGCAGCACCTAAATGTGCTTGCTGCTCCTGCATCCCCCCAGCCAGCCCAGCTCATGCCTGAAGAAGGAGCTGAGGGCTCCCCCAGCCCCTCGTTGACCCCCAGTTGGTGCTGGCAGACCCCCACTGTCCCCCCCTGTCCCTGCAGGAGGAGCAGGAGGCTCAGCTCACACGGAGGCAGTGCAGTGATTCACAGGCACAGCTGCAGTTCTGTGGGAATAAAACCCTCCCCTGCCTCACGGGCCGGAAGAAAATCAGAACAAACGTCCTTAGGAAAGGAGGAGCAGGGCAGCCAAGCCAGAGTAAACAAGCACTGAGAGAAGGGTGTGGGAAGGAGGGGACGTGTGGCAGCCAGCAGACTCTGACTGGCTGTGCAGAGGACAGGAATGGGTTTTTCATGTTGTCTTCTGGCACTCGCTGGTTCATCCCATCTCCAGACAGGGATCCAACTGATGCTTTGATTTTGGCATCTGCTCTGGTTGCTCCCAAACCAGACTTCTGACTTTTGCTGCTTCAGGTTCCAGCTCTGCTTGTGTCTCTGAGCATCTGAGGGCTGGAGGGACCATGAAGGGACTCTGTGGGATGAGGCAGGTGTGGGGCAGCACCAGGCTCAGCACTGCACCAACCTGTCCCCGGGCCACAGCGGAGCTTCTTCATAACCCATGTGGGATTGCAATGTAGAACTGGGCACCAGCATTGCCCCATCTGGACGGGGTCAGCCCAGGAACTGGCCCAGCAGCTGCCCCAGCGTGCCCAGCAGTGGCTGCTCAGAGCCAGAGAGCATCAGCCACAGGGAGCCTCCCTGTCCGTGCCCTGCTGGCAGTTGGTGGTTTAGGATCACACAATGATAAAGCCTTTTTTAAGACTCTAAGCCCTTTGCCTCCCCTTGCAGGGGGTTTGTGGGCTGGGGCAGAGCCTGGCGCCTCTCAGGAATAGTAAATGAATAGTAAATGAGTCACCTCCCCAAATCACGGTGTGTGGGTGGAGACACAGGTGAGAGTTTTTGCCCCTCGGTGATCAGAGAGGTGAGGCTCCCACGTGGGTGTGGGTGTGGCTTTTGTCTCATTAACCAAAACACTGATGACTTTAACTGCAGTGAAGCCAGCAGTGCTCATCTATGTAACATTTACTCTGGTTTTGTCCTGGGGGTTGCAGGTACAACAGCCTGGTGACCGGCAAGCGGGCGAGGGGACTCATCGCAGTGCTGTGGCTCCTGTCCTTTGGGATTGGACTGACCCCACTGATGGGCTGGAACAAAGCCATGAGTGGCTGTCCCAACGCCACCAACGAGACAGGGGCTGAGCCTGGGACAGAGCCCCACGGCTGCTTCATCTCCTGCCTCTTTGAGAACGTGGTGACCATGAGCTACATGGTCTACTTCAACTTCTTCGGCTGCGTGCTGCTCCCGCTCGTCATCATGCTGGGCATCTACATCAAGATATTCATGGTGGCCTGCAAGCAGCTGCACCAGATCGAGCTGATGGGCAACTCCAGGACCACCCTGCAGAAGGAGGTCCACGCAGCCAAGTCTCTGGCCATCATCGTGGGGCTTTTTGCCTTCTGCTGGCTGCCCCTGCACATCTTGAACTGCATCACGCACTTCCACGAGGACTTCTCCAGATCCAAGCCCGAGTGGGTGATGTACGTGGCCATCATCCTCTCCCACGCCAACTCTGTCATCAACCCCATCATCTACGCCTACAGGATCCGGGATTTCCGCTGCACCTTCCGCAAGATCCTCTCCAAGATCCTCTGCAAGGCTGACAGCTTCCCCAAGTGTCCCTCTGACAACAACCAGCACCTGACTGCCATCAACATCAGCTCCCCCGCGGCCTCGGTGACAGTGTGACCCTGCCCTGCTGTCCCTGGTGTCCCTGGCACTGCCCTTCCCCGTGTGAGCAGTCCCAGGAGTGCTCAGAGATGACCACTATGCACNAATTTTGTGTCTGTTTTTTTGAGTTGTTCTCTAAGTCCATACTTGACAGCACTTTGGTAACACCCTAATTATTCCATCAATTGTTTGATGCAGCTTGTATTCTCTGATGGGAAAAAGTCTTACTTAGCCCAGTTGCTGGTGTGAAACTGAATCTGTGTTCCAGGCACTGAGGGGAGGGACTGTGAGGATGGGAAAACCAGGTCAGAACTGGCCAGCCCAGCATGGAAACCCCATTTACTGAAAGATTTGAGAAAAGCCTTGATCAAGGTTTTAGAGCAGAGGTTTTATTGCCTTTAAATCACTTTGGTTCACAGGACTGTGCAGCCCAGTGCTTCAGGTTTGCTTCCAGATCTGTTTCCAGCTATCAAAATGCAGGAGGCAGAAGTGTCCCCGTGGTCCTGGCTTGTGTGAACCAGAGCCACCAAGGCTAGTGTCACTCTGCCTTGGGGACACCAGCTCTACAATTAGGTTTTTGCTCCCAGGTCAAAGCTTGCCAGCCTTGCAGAGCTTCCACAAGTGCAGGTTTTAGCTGTGAGAGGTGGATGCTGCAGCTCACCTGATTCCTAAAGCTTGGTCTGGTTGGGGCACCCCTGCAGCCCTGTAACCCCCAGAAGCTGTGAATGCTTTTTTTTTTCCTCCCTAACAGTAATTTTTGTATTTTTATCCCTGAAAAATTGTACTTGAATCACACAGAAATCAACTCTATATTTTAATTCTGTTGCACTAAAAGGGGGGTACAAGACCCCAAGAGTTTCATTTCTCTGGCATATATAATGACAGATATGGTGTAAAATCAATTGAAAAGCTGAAGAACTCTTGTTCCTGCAGCATCTCCTCTGCCAGCTGGCAAGAGCTGCAGGCAGCAGCTGCAGGAATGGCTCTGGACCCACCATGCACAGGGAATGGTTCCCTGGGAGGGCTGGATTTCACTGCCATTGGAGCAGCTCAGCCCCAGAGCTGGGTGAAATCACCAGAGAGCTCTGAATGGCTTTGCACATGTTTTATGCAATGTCCAAATTTAGCTACAGCTCAGTGTCTCACACATGGGCATTTCCAGCACGAGTCTGAGCAGTTGAAGTCACTGTCCCAAGTTCTTCTCCTTTACCAGCCCCATTCAGCTTTGCTCATCTGCCTTGGTCAGGGGCCAGCTGACAAAGGGGCCACCTCCTGCCATTGGGGCAGGGCCTGGCTCTCTGCTCCCTTCATTCCTTCCCTTCTGTGTTATCTTTGGCCCTGTTCCTCCTGTTAATCATGGCTGGAAACAAGCAGGGTTTCACCTGCAGCTCTGGCAGCGTTGCCAAGTGGTTGCAAGCCACATTTATCCTCACAACAAAGGATGGAATCTCTCCCTTTGGCTGCCTGGAACTGACCCAAACTCTCACAGCAGCAACAGAGTGAAACTCTCAGTGCTGTAACACCAAGAGAGAAGGTCCCAGAACACTTGTCCACATGTGAAAGCTTCCAGTGCAGCTCAGCACCCACCACTGCTCCCTTCCCATGCCCCTCATGAGCCAGAATTCCTGCAGATGGATGTGGAGCATCCTTAGTCCAGCCATGCCTTGGGGCTGTCAGGCATTAACTCTGGCCCAGGTCATGGTCATTTGGCACAGGAAGTGTCTTTGTGGATCTGAGCCAAAGACATTTCAAGGCAAAATAAAAATAGGACACCTCCCTTGCCCCCCTCAATAAAAAGCTCTGAAGGTTTCTATAAAAATGTGAAGCAAAAACAGCAGAGGAACTTTCTGTAGTGAGTGCAGCTGTGGCCACCCAGCTGTCACTGCTCTGTTGGACATGGATGGATGTGTTCTCCTCATGTTGCTGACATTTTGTATTTGCAGTAACTGTTATTTACATACAAAATGCTTCATTTACCACCCACACCACCTGGCTCAGCCTGTGCCCCATTATTTCTTGTGGTAGATGTGTTCACATGGTGCATGAGAGGCCACACTGCCCTCAGGGAGCACAGAACATGGACAGGGAATCACAGCTGGAAGGAGCTGGGTCCCAGGGAAGCAGCCTTGAGGTGGTCAGTGTGTCTGAAATGTTTGATTTAAAGCACAGCAACCACGTTGATGCTTCCAAAGATCTTGTTCCAGTGGAAGCAAAGAGCTGTCACCAGTCTCAGGGTGCTGAGGGGTCCCTGTCCTAGTCCCTGGACCAGGTTTGCCACTGAAAAATCAGAAATTGCTCTGAGCTGCCACCTGCAAAGAGCCACAGCAGCTCTTTAGTCTGTGGATCACTGAGACCTGCAGGACTGCTTGCATCCTCACATCACAATTATTACAGATTAGTTCAAACATCTTCAGAAATCCCCAAAACAGCATAAATAAATAAAAACTGAAGTCAACACAGGCCTAATTAATTAATTTATCAGTGCCAGGCTGCTAATTAATGTCATGCTTGGCTGCAGCACAGGAAGAAATTTACCAGCCACAATGAGCATTTGACAGCCTTGTAGATGTTAAAAATGCCAGCTACACAGCCAGGAGTGATCCAAATCCTTCATTCTTCATCCTTCATCCTCTTCCTCAGCCAGGAGGATGTTTGTGAGCTGCTCCTCAGACACAGAGAGCTCCTGGCAGGCTCCCATGGCCTGGCTGAGGTAGACAGCCAGGATGTGTTTGCACTGCAAAGGGAACAGCAGGAGCAGGGCTGCAGTGTCAGGCTGTGCCTGGCCCAGGAACCCATCCTGCCCAAAATGTGTTCAGTGAAGAGCTCAGCCCTCCCAGGAGCGTGGTTCCCTCCTGGCACAGGTGCTGCTCAGTGTCCCCAGTTCTGCCACCAGGACAGTGCCATGCAGGTTTCTGGCACACAGATCCTGGCTCCTGGCACCTCCCCACCACTGCTGACCACCAAAAGCCCTCCCTGCACCCTGCACCCAAAATCTGGGGCTCTCAGAGGCCAATGACACAGTGGGGCAGGCTCAGCCTGCGTGGCCAACTCCACACTCGTGTTTGGTTGGAAATTTGGGGTTCAAGGAGCAGGGCACAGCCTTGTCCCCTCTCCCCATGCCAGCCCCAGGCTAAGGCAGAGAACTCACCAGAAGGCTCTCACTCTTCTGCAACACAGAAAACCCAAAGGCAGGGCAGGTGCAGAAGTGGCAGGAGCTGTAGCAGGTGTAGAGTTTGCCTGAGCTTCCAAGGACCTGAAACAGAGGCAGATGAGGAGTCAGAGGCAGGATTCACTTTAATTTCTCTGACTCAGGCTGGGTCTGCACTGCCCCAGCAGTGAGGGGGAGATGTCACAGTACAGAAGTGTCCCCAAACACTGCAGTGACTCACCCAAGCTTGAAGCACCTCAGGTGCTTCATGGTCTCTATAAGCTTCTCCCCCTGCAGGTGAGGGTGTCCTGTACCTGTGCTTGCAGCAGATCCCAGCCCCAGGGACTTGTCTGCTTCTAAGGGACCAGGAAAGGGGTGGTGGCACCACTCCCTGAGCTCCCATGGAGTGCCAGCCCCTCCTGTGAGCTCCCTCGCAGCACTGCCAGGCTCAGAGGTGGAAATGACAAAAGACTCTTGTCACACACACAGCGCCCAGGTGTGAACACAGAGCCACCAGGGGCCTGGGGACAGGAGCAGAGCAGTACTGAGCACCTGCAGGGAGGCCTCTCCTTTCCCAAGCACTGCAGGCTGTTCTGCTCTCAGAACCAGCTGCAGCTACTGGAATCCAGATCTGCCTGAATAAACAAAGCTGAAGTCTCCAGAGAAGCCTCCCTGCTCCATCTCTGCTTTGGGAACAGCACTGCCTGCTTTTCTCACATGCTGTTCCCTGCAAGGCTGGTACTGAGGAGGCACCAGGCTGAGCAAACAGGTGAGGGAAGCATTTTTGTCCAGCATGGAGCAATCTGTGAGCTGCTGGAGCTGATGGCAGGATATAGGAAAGCCAACCTATGGATTATTTTCTCTTTTGGTCTCTTCAAGACTGGAAAATAGTTTTTAGGAAACTACTTTAAGGGCCCAACCTATGGGAAGGGAAGGATCTGCAGGAGCAGAACACACTTGCACAGGGCACAGCACAGCCCCCTGTCAGGCCAGCCCTCTCCACTCTGGCTGAGTTTGTGGCACACACACCCCTAAATCCAAAAATAAACACAAAAAGTGAAAAGGAGTGGAGCTCTGCAGGGTGCTGCTCCCCTCCAGGACACCCCTGGCATTCCAAGCCTCTCCAGAGGAACGTTGTCCCTCACTGTCCAAAGCTGCTCTTCCAAGGGGAGCCTTTCCCTGTGTCCTGGAGCTCTCCCTGCACCCTCTGCCCAACAGGGAACATCCACAAGTTTAGGCTCTCCCACAGAAGTGCCAATGCCTCAAAGTTCCCCTCACTCCCAGCAGATCCAGGATACAACACTCACATTCCCACATTCCCATTCCAGGGTAAACTTTTTTTTTT
>VXAX01000733.1:254069-295536 GCA_013399835.1 Leptocoma aspasia
CGGCCGGCGCTGCACTGGCCTTCCTGGGAGGTGAGAGTGGCGGCGGGCACGGGCACCGCGCGGCCGGCACCGGGCACCCACCGCGCTGTCCCCGCAGGGCTCTCCCTGTTCCCGCGGGACGCCGAGGAGGACGGCGAGGACGCCATCGTGCTGCTGCTGAAGAGAGCCAAGGTGAGGCGGGGGCCGGCGGTGACATGACCGGCCCGGCGGTGACATGACCGGCCCGGCGGTGACCGGCCCGGTGCCCCCGCAGCTCAGCACCATGAAGGGGGAGCTGGCCGAGGCCGAGCGGCTCCTGCACCAGGCCCTGCGCCGGGCGCAGCAGCAGGAGAACAGGCAGGCCATCATCTACGCCTACAGCATGGTGAGAGCCGGGCCGGGGCACAGCCGTGCTGCAGGGACAAGGGAGAGCGGCTGAGGCTCGTCCGCGGTGCCGTGGCGGAGCTTGAGCACTGTGTGTCTCTTCCAGATGGGGAACGTGGCCTACATGCAGGGACAGCTGGACAATGTGAGTACCTCTGGTTTGTTCCCTCTGAGGTTTTAGAGGTTGGCATCTTGTGCACGGTCTCAGGTGTGGGGTGCTGGCACAAGCTGCAGACTCAGAGATGCCCCAGTGCAAAGCAGAACGATCCAACTCAGGACTGCAGTGCCATGAGCGCTCCAGGGTAAGAAAGATTCTCTCACAGTTAAATGTTGAATTCCAGCACGGTGTGCTAGGGAAGGAATACTTCTTACTGTGAAATGCTGCAGTTGAGCACAGAGATGGCTGCTCTAGGGAGAATCTGGGAAAGCCCTGAGCTCACAGACAGAGTAAAGGCCTGGCTGCTGCTGCAGTGCTCAAGGAGAAACTGAAAGGACCCACTGGTTCAGTACCACTGGGCTCTGGTCAGCCTTTCACTTCTAACTGCTCTTGGTGTGGTGTAAATGCAACAAATTTGAGCCAGGTCCTTCTATGTAGTTTGCCTCTGTTTTGTTTTAAATGCCATCATTTCTCAGTATCCTCTTCAACGTTCTTGTTTCAGGCAGAAAAGCTCTACAAAGCAACTATGAGCTATATGCTTGCAGGGGACACAAAGGAGGTATGTTCTGATACAGGCTCCCAGTGGTGCCCTTCTCTTTACCTTATTTCTTGTGCTTTAATGCCTCTTACTGGATATTTGCAATATTGTAATGGATGGCAGCACTGGAGGCAACAAGATGGGGATTTTTAAGGTCTAAACTCTCTGACAAAGTAATGTTTCTGTTGGAGAGGTACAAGAAGAATAACAGTTGCATTTTGTGTCCTCCTGGCAGGATGACAACGCCATCCTTGAGCTGTCCCTCAAGCTGGCCAGTATCTATGCTGATCAGAAACAGTGAGTTCCCAGCTAGAGGTGGCACCTGCCTTCATCTCAGCTTTGCAGTGGGGCTGGGGTGGCCAAGCAGGGGATCTTTAATGAGGGATTCTCCAGGAACAGGAGCTTTGCTTTGCACTTTGCAGGCACAAATTAGCTGTAGCTGGCTACCAGTTCTGCATCCTGACCTTAGAGGAGAAGATTGCCAAGCAGAAGGACTTGCCTGAGGATGTCTTATCAGGTGGGCAGCCTTGTCTGCCAAAGGCTTCCCATCTTTTCTGCATTTCCCTGTCCTTGATGTCATTTCTGTATTGCCTAAGCACCATCTTCATATCAGTCCACTGTCTTCACACTGCCTGAGTTCCCTGCTGTGGTGGGATGGGGGTTCCTGCTGGATCCTGTGGCAGTGATCACTTCACTCCCCTCTGTTTGCAGCTGAAGAAAAGGCCAACACCCAGCTCCTGCTTGGGATGAGCCTGGACTCCTACGCCCGCTATCTCCTGAACATCAACGAGCTCCCAGCAGCACAAAAGATGTATGAGAAGGCTCTGCAGATATCAAGTGATGTTCAGGGAGAGACTCATCCACAGGTGACTTGTACAGCAGTAGCTGGACTCTAGGGAAGGAAAGGCTGATCTGTAGGCAGTGAGGCAGCCTTGGAGCAGCTCTGCTGACATCAGACATGGCCAGCACTACCTGAGGCTGTTTTCCTGCAAATACAGAAATACAGGACACTTCCTGACTGAACACTTCTCTGGGAAATACTGCATTAACTGGTGTGACAGGGAATGGATCTGGTGCTTCTGCTGCCACAAGGTTCCCTTTTCCCTCCTGGTGCAGAGTGTGGTGCTGATGAATGACCTGGCCACGGTGCTGGACGCTCAGGGACGCTATGAGGAGGCACACACCTACAGCAGGAGGGCAGCAGAGCTGGCAAGGGACACCCAGCACCCTGAGGAGCACATGGTGCTCAATAACCTGGCAGCAATCCTGATGCACAAAGGTCAGTAAATAAATGCCCAGCCTGGCACTGAGCTTGTGCTGATTGCAGAGATCTGTGTTGTAGGGCTGAACTACAGTGCTGGTTTGGGGTTATTAGTTTTAGTTTAAGCAGTAGGTCTGACTTTGAATTGCTTTCACAAACTGAATTTAGCCTAACCCAAAAGGTTGCCAGGGGATCTTGTTTCCCATTGTCCTTTGTGTCCAGTAACTTTTCCAAATGGACAGAAGATATGCATGAGATTTATTTCTGTGAGATTGTAATGCTGAAGCAGCACCAGGTCCCATCATCACTGCTGCTCTCCAGCTCTCAGAGTTGGCAACCTGGCAGGATGTTTTCTGAGCCTCCCTAGATCTTGATGTGTTCCAAGTAGTCCTTGTCCTTTGCACGTGATCAGCATCAGGAGTGGGCTCTGAAAATGGGTGATGGAACTGGGTAGCCAAGCCTCTTTTCCCTCTTGCTACAGAAGATTTCCTGCAAGCAAAACAAGTGTACAAAGAAGCTCTCAAGCAGGCACAGCAGAAGGGAGATGCTGCTTCTGTCCAGCATATCCAGGAGGAATTAGCTGAGCTGGCCAAGAGGAGAAAGGGCTCCAAATAAGTTTGGCCACAGAGTCCAACCTTGAGGTGGCTGAAGGCAGCAAGGGTTGGTCAGCACAGGCAGCCTGGGAGCAGCTCTGGGAGCAGCTTGGTGCAATTCTTCAGAGAAACAGCAATGAAGAGTTTCAGGACTGCTTAAGAGGAAGGGCTGCCACTGCCTAACAGCCCAAAATAAAGGTGTGAAATCTTAACTGTGTGAATGTGTGGTGTAGTCTGTGGTTTGACTGACCTGCTGTGCTAAGTGATTTAATTTTGGCTGCCTAAGTGCAAGTCTGGCCTGGTATTAATACTGTGATAGAGTCTGCCTGCCCACAGAAGTGTTCAGGTTCAAACCATGGCTGTCCTAGAGCAAGTCTTGAAAAGGAACAGGCAGAATTGTCTCACTCTTTACACGTTGCACAGCACAGCAGGGGCTATACTTTTATCAGTGCTGCAGTTCAGCATGCTTGAACTTCAGCAGAGCATTTCCCAGGCTGTACCTGCCCTGCAGCAGAGCTGCAGCTCCCTGTCCTGGTCCAACAGGTTGCCTGAAGATCAAGTGTGTTTCTTCATTTAGCATCCAAAGATAGAACTTGTCCTCTCAGAGGAGGGGTGAGACTGTTAGCACACAGAGCTGCTGTCAGAAATAAAACACTTGGCTCCAGTGGAGAGCACATGGAGTGCCAGAGTTGTCCTCCTCTCTTGGACAGGTCAGTGCTTGAATGCTGAGGCTTCCTGTTGGAAAAGATGCTGTGTACAAACCCAGCTTTGTCAGCTACATGCCTTCATGTGAATCAAGTATGAACAGCTGCTTTAGACAACAGAATTTCTCAGTTCTGCTCTGCCAGGAAGCCTGATGTTAAAGAAAAAGGAGAATTAAACCAGAAATTACCAAATCCATATTTAGTTAATTCTGTCACTATCCAAGCACAATTTTAACTTCTCAGTTGTCAGAACTGCAGCTGGTTGGTACAACCCTCAATGTAATTACATCATTATTAATTTACTTACAGTAGCAGCTTCAACTCTGAGCTTTGAGCTAAGAGGAGGAGGCACACAGGTTTTCTAGAGCAGAAGTTGACTGAAGCTGGAAAACTTCAGTCACATACAGAGCTTTGTTCTCAGCAAGCTAGGAAGTAAAAACAGGGATGTACTAACAGAAAGGCTCTGGGACATTAGAGCCAGCCTTCCCTCAAGAGCTGGGTTTGGGGTTTGAAGCAGCAGAGCTTGGAGGGCAGCAGTGTTACCTGGGAACCCTGCAGCACCCTGGGAGCAGGGCCTTGCCTGTCGCTGCAAAACAAAAGGGAGACACAGAAAAAGCAAGTGGAGAACTGATCCCCTTTATTGATTGGTCTGAATCCAGAAGTCACTGTCTAGTGAAGACATTGTGTGGAAATTATGATGCATGGGTTTTTCAAGTCTTAAATGATTTCATATCAGAATCACGAACCATATCAAGATGAAAGCATTGTGAAAGCGCTGATCAGAAATCAGGTAAAAATTTGTAGTAAACTACACTTTGTAAACATGACTTACAAACACCTTCCTGTTTGAAACAGGGCAGATGTAATTCCATACTTGAAGATTACTGGAATTGTGGTAGACCCTAACTTAGGCTCTGGAGAGGTTTTTACACTGGAGAAGTTAAAACTCGGATAACGAACAAAAAAAAGCAGCAACATTTTATGTGCAAATGCCACTCAAACTGTATCTTAGGAGATTGTGACTATCCTACTTTGGATATCTTGCTGCTGCTGCAGCAGTAACATGAAGCTTTGCAATGAACATGCTATACTTACTGTACAGGTAGCAAAGACATTTGTCTGTACATGCCTCTTTCACATTGTATTTGTTACACTAAGAAAGTGAGAACAAGTGAGTTTAAGAATGGAACTTAACTCTCCACTCCAAATTTAAATGTACAAAAAGGGCAGATCAACTCGTTTTCCAGTATATGTTGCTGTGGGAACCAAAAAAGAAAGTTAAAATAAGAGCACAGGTCTACAAACAGGATGAAAACTTCACTGCTTCTTCAAGCCAGAAGGGTAAAGGAAGGGAGGATGAGAGAAATCTTTCTCAGAGAAAGACTGCAAGGAGATTTAAGACTGCCAACGGATCTACTCTGATGCAGTGTTTAAAAAAAGTAGCAAAATAGTTCTGTATTTTCAACAGTGTCAAGTTTCCAAATGAGTTCCTTTGGAATTTTGTTTCCCACTCTTGGGGCAAAAAGGCTTTTCTTAAAGGACTGAAAATAAATTTGCTATTGATAAATAGTTCTGTGCTTCTTCCTGTTTGTAAGTGGACCATCACAGTCCACGGGATGCAGAGCTCACACCACTCAAGGTTACACACTGCATTACACCTTCCATACAACGCATCACAAATACAGCGGCAAAACCCAAAATATTTTTCACTGGAAAATAACTCCAAGGCAAAGACCCTGTTGATCAATGAGATGCAAAAGCAGTTTGGAATCTGACAGACCACGCCACCCCCCAGCTCAGTGCTATCTGTGAATCAGTCCTTCCACCCCGGAAGATTTGAATTCACTTCCTGAGGTCAGTGCAGCATAAAATGAAGATGCTTTTGGAGATGGATGTCAGGACACCCTGTGGCATCACTGCCCAGATGGATGTGTACATGAGCTACAAGCATATCATAGCAAGCATTGATAGAGAATGATTAAGGAGACTCTCCTAGTACCACATACAATTTAAAAATAAAAATCACCCTAACAAGTATTGCACACTTCAGGAGTTAAGCCAAGCATTTGTAAGGACTTCCACCAAAAGCTTGCTTAGAGGGACAGGGACTGGGATGCAGACTTCAAAATAATTATTACATAAAGATTTTAAGATCAGATTGGAGGAAGGTAAAAATCACAGTACCTATTTCAGTTGTAACAGAAGCCAAGTAGTTGACTCGTGTGTTGCTCAATTATTCTATAAAAGCACTTTGTTTTATTTAAACTTGGGATGTGGAGGTTTTTCTTCTTAAAGGATTTATCAACCCACCCAGAGCCTCTGTTCAGAAATGCCATTTGCTGTGGTTAAATATGACAGTAAAATTTAGTAGCCTGTTTTGACTGCATACAATGCAGAAACAGAGAACACTAAGAATAGGCTTTTAGGGTACAGTTAAAATTCCCAGTGTGCATAACAGTGAGGTATGCCTCCAGAAGCTGTCCTTTTTTTGTTTCTTTAACCTTTTAAAAATGAACCATAACATACCCATGCAATAATATTTCTGCAGTGTTGCTAAATAAAACCAACTGCACCAAAAATTTACAATGTGGCAGAATTTCAAATTCCAAAGAAATATATCATCTTATTCCAGCGAACTGGAGTTATGTTAATGTACAGAATTCACTAAGGGGTCAGTCTTAAAAATCAACATTTTCGCAAGAGCTTGAACACCACTGAGAAAGTGTGTCTAGGGAAAAAAAAATTATATAAAAGCACAATGCCTGCAGGAAGTGGCACGGCATTAAATGGGCAATGATGGTTGGGAGGCTGGGGTTCTGGTTAGGCTAGGCTGAGAGGGAGGCTAGGGTTATGAAGAGTATTCTACACTGGAGAAAATGCTTAAAAAAAATTACAAAATGACCCCCAAAGTTTAGGCAATGATTTGAACATAAGTACACCAGATACTATAGCAAGGGAAAAAACACTGCAAAAAGTACTCTCTATTTACAGAAGAATGATTTAAAAGACATTATGGTTTTCTTTACAAATAGATGTAGAGCAGGAATAGTCCACATTTTTAAAAACTCTTTACATATTTATCTTTAGTAAGTCAACCTTCTTGACCACAATCCTCCAACACACAGCCTGTGCAGAAGGCATTTCACGGACTCTCCAGCAATTCTTCATTGTGTGGCCCTTGCTCTCTTGGAAAGTCTCTGTGGGCACAAGTCAAAAATAGATTTCTTTTTTTGACCCGCAAATTAAAAAAAAATAATAATCTGCATAGTTCAGTCATCACTGTCAGACAGAGTCTCATATTGTGCTGAAAGCAGTGGTGCAGGCTCTCTCTCCCAGATCCTGTTCTGTGGGTGAGTGGTTGCTTGGCTCATGGACGGGGGGGCACAGGCGATGGAGGTCGGGGGGGTGCTGCTCAGCATCCTCATGGTCAGAGGGTTGTATGGAAACTGGGTGGAACCTGCATCAAAAGGTAAAAACAGGAGCTGTTCTGAGGGATCTGTGTTGGCTTGGGTTGTGACAATTAGCAGAAAATCCTTTGCAGAAAATCCCCACATGTCGGGAACTTCTGGTCAGCATTACAGTGCAACATCTGAGCTCTCAAAGCATTCAAAGCAAAGCATTCAAAGCAAACACCTTTCAAAGAAGCTCATTCCTCACCTGTTGATGAAGGCCTGTCTTCCCAGGCCCACACTGGAGTCTGTCTGTGGTAGTCCCCTTCTGAATGTACAGATGAGACAGAAGAAGGTCTTTCAGTTCCCAAATATCCCTGCCCCGGAATTGGAGACTTTGACTTCCTACTGTTTGACTTGCCGATGAGCTTCTGCTTGCTGACTGCCCCACCTGGCAACAGAAGGGACAGATTTCACCAACCACATTTTAGCCTCTATGTGTTTGTTTCTAGAAATTATCAGGTGGCACTGAGAAGCTTCAGGTATCCAATACATCCTGCTCTCCTTTTCCTGTTCCATCAGTGTTGTTGGAAAAGCCAGGACAATAAACGCAAACACCACCTCTGCCAATTCCAGAGGAAAGGCAGTGATTTTCAGTAATAGCAGGTTATTCAAAGCCTTGATTTAGTTATTTTCTTTAAGGCCCTGGGATAGTTGGGAGTTGCAATACCTGAATTTGGAGATGGATTGGCTTCTTCCCTACGTGTCTCGTTACTCGCCGGTACCGCGGCGCCGGAGCTGCCCGGAGCCACCGCGAGGGGTTGGGACATGACAACCCCGTGCTCCTCACTCTTGTCATCAAAGTTTCCCATCAGTGCTTTCCTAATAATGTCTTCCAGACCCAGATTACTGGCAGGATCTGCAAAGGAGTGACCCCTAGAACTGACTGCACCTGGGGAGAAAACACAGGGAAAGGTGGGAAGGGAGGCAAGAAGTGTATCTCGGAGAAATTAAAAAAGGGGTGTGGGGAAAGATTTGGTCACTTTGCTTTTCCTTATGGTGCAGGAAATAAGTTTTCATGTAGGACATTGGCTTTTAAATTTGCACCATTTTTCCTCTTTTACTGGACTCCCCAAGAGTATGAAATTAAGATATTAAAGACATTACATTTTTCTGGAACATATGTTGTTTTATTGAAGAACTTACCTGAGGTAGTGACTGCTGGCAAATTAAATATTTCAGTCCCTGGCTGAGCAGTTGCTGAAATTAAAACACAACATTTCACTGAATTTTTCAGTACTGATGATCACTAAGTGATCAGCAGTTGCTCTACTGCACAAGAAAAAAGCAAAACTATAGTTCTAGTATCATATTCCACCATGTCAGTGTTCATTACTGGAACTATATTAAAATGCTGTTTAAAAGACATAATCATAAGGGCCAAGAAAACACAAACCATTTAGTTTCAAGACACCTTTCCAAATAGGAAAATGTGCAGTATTGCTATAAAGCAAATTACAGACACAGAATAATGTCAGGTTTTAACAACTCTCTCATTAATTATGTGGTTTTCATCTCTTAAATTAAGTGTTAAAATGATGTGACAATCCTACATATAACAGCATAAAAAAAATCTAACCTTCTAGTTCTATGGTCATAAATTATATGTTTTTTAAATTCATAGATTTTTATTAATTTGTATTATTTGATTATATTTAGGTCAGGACATCTGCAGGTGGAAGTCACATAAAGCTTAAGCTGGAAAAATTGAGTGAAAAGGCAAGTCCTGCATACCCATGTCAGAGTCACCTCCACCAGATGAGTTCAGCTTTCGAAATATCTCCTGTTTCTTGGATTTTACCATTGGTGAAGTGTTCTCAAGTTTGGTGAAAAACGAAGGCAGGTAGCTGATACTGCCTGGAGAGCGAGAGTCAGTCCTGCCAAGACCAACATGTGTCAAAGAGACAGAACTTGTAAGATGCACATTTAAATCTTCCCAAAAGCAGTCAGGCAGGAACCACTAACACTCATATGAACACTGGGGGGCTCAATAATAACTGAGTTTGCTTAAAGCAGCAATCTGACAAATAAGCTTAAATTAAAAAACCAAACAACTCGTATGTAAATTTAAAAATAATCTAAAAATGAAGTAAAAAATTATCTAGGTTTCCTAGCCCAAGATCCTTACATTTCTAAAAAGTGCAATATCCCCTGCCATATTCCTGAAAATCCCTTTGCATCTACCTAACATCCCTCATGGACTGTAACAGCCCTTCAGCAACTGCAGAGTGAAAAACCCCAAGAAAATCAGAATCAGTTTCACCATCATGAGCCTTAAATAAATACTTTGGGTGCTCTTCCTTCCTCAGCAGGGCAAATACAGGAGCACCCACTCCAGTGTGCATCTCCCACATGTTTGCAGACACCAGCACTGCCAGGGACCCCATGAAGGTTCTGTGCAGTTTTATGGTGCAGATCTGAAGAGACTGGGATAGGGCTGCCCGATCCATGGACACCCCACTTCACTCCTCCTGGAACCTCTTAGCTTAGTGATATTTCCAGTGATTAACTGCACCAGCACCATGAGTGCTGGAAGCCTGGGTTCCTCCCCTCTCCACCAGGACAGTATCCAGGAATCCAACCAGGCAGGAGAAGACTGAATGATTTAATAAAAACTGTGACCTTTCTCAAAACTCACTTCAGTTTTACAGAACTGGAAACCACGAGGAGTTTCACTCTAACATTCTCTCAGATGTGACACAGAACACTCTGCTTGCACCAAGAAACTTAAGACAGAGCACCAACATGTGACCTTTCCCTTAGCCTTCCCAAACAGCAAGTTTTGGATGTTAGTGCAGAAGGATTGACAGTGATTAACAACTTGCCTGTGGCATCAGAGGAAGGTCAGTTGAACTGCTCTTTAATAAAGACACTGTTTGCAGCACAAAGATTCAGAATTATGTTTTTTTAAAAGTCAGTTTTACACCTACCTCTGTTCAGTAGGCTCAGTTCTTTGGGAAAGCAAAAGAACATTTTCCTGTTTCTCATGTACAACCGGGACCTGAGGTGGTGAGATTGGCTCATAGGGCTCTGAGGGGACATGACTCCTCTCTGGAGATTTTCCAGGCCTATATCCATGATTCAGAGAAAGATAATTATTCTCAGTGCATGTACAGCAGTAGTTAACTTATGTAGTTTTCCAGTTCCTACATAACTGCTTATGTGTAGTTACATGTTACATGCTTTAGTAAGCTTGGTGATCTTAAAAAGATGATTATGCATTGTTCATAACAACTCTGGTAAGTTTTAAATTATTAAATGTTTTCAGCCCTCTAAAGACTGGAAATTAAGATAAGTAGCAAAGGGAAAACAGTTATAAGTTATGTTATGGAGCCAAGCAATTGGCAAAACAGCAGAAGACAGACCTTTTTAAAAATAAGACCAAAAGGCACCTTTACATCCAACCCACACCAAGATTACTGCACTATTTTATATCAATATCATATCTGAGCATCAATTAAACTTGCAGTTAGACTGAACCCATGCATTACCTTCCCCTGGCCTTGTCAGAGAGGTTCTCAGGGGACACTCTGGCCCCTGGCCGCTGGTGGTGCACGGGCTGTGGCTGCGCCTCGGGGCTGTAGCGGTTCGAGGTCTTTGCCCGGCCAGAAACAGGCGTTGGAGCAGGGGTGGAATTCTGGAATGTAGTGGTGGGAGGCTGCAAAGAGGCCTGAGAAGCTGCTTGGTTTCTAGCAAAGTCTTGTGTGATAATTTGCTGGATGTCACCAAAAGAAATAGAAAAGAGATCTTGGTTAGGCATTGGCCACAGTGTAGGTATTCATGAACTAGACGAGCCTGATGGCAACGAATGAGGTTATAAATTCAGATACAATATTTTGTAATACTCTCAAATAAAAGCCATAATTATAAAACCTACACAGATGTGATCAGCAAGGGTGATGAGCCGATGGGTCCTGGGCACATGTGCCATCCCCTCTGCCTGGGAAGAGGGAGGTGGAGGCTGCTGGGGTGAGGGGGGCTCCTGCTGTGTCCTGTAGCGGTGAATGGGGCCCTCGTATGGCCTGTTGGGGTCAGCTGGTTGAAAAAGAAAAGGTCATTCTGTTAAGCTTCAAGGTTTGAAACTTCGTGCATACAAATCTAAAAAAAGTGACTGTGAGAAGATTTCCACATGCAGATGAACTTACTCTCTGCCTGGCTTGGTTTGGGTGTCTCTTGATAGGGCTGTAGCTTTTCTTGAGCAGGTACAGGTGAATTTGCAGGGCTGATCACCTCAATGGCATCTCCAGGAGCTTCATACCGGTGTGAGGACACTGAACATCAAGCAAAGGTTGTGGAATAAGAGGTAAATATGACAGAAAAGTTTTGTTGCCTATACTTAGCAACACCAGTGCTTCCAGTAAAATGGCACCAGTGAATGAAACTCAAAACACTGCCTTCTCATGATAACCATGGTGATACAAATACTTCCATGAAACAGTGCTCCACCATAAACCAAGTCATTTTCAGTTTCCTGACTTCTGATAAGGTTACTCTTACGATCCTGCATTCATGCTGTAGCATGGAATCTGAATAAAGCAAACAACTCTGATTTTGCAAGGGTCACTATACGCAAAAACTGTATTTGTCTATCAAGTGTTTCTGCTTTGCAGAGCTGAATATTTTATCATTAAACATCTGAATCATTTCACATCATTTCCCTAAAAGGCTAAGACAGACAGCAAAGAAGTAGAGAGTTACTAAGATACGTACTACTACTGGAAGAATCTGAACTTTGAGAGCCCCTATCTCGAGCATCCTTGTCTGAAGCAATCTGGCGAGTGATGATCACATCTATGAAGTTAGCAGCAGTAATTGTGGTCTTTCCTCGAGTTCTCAGCTCTTCCTCGTACCTGGATTTAGGAGGAGGTCCTTTCTCTTTACCAGCCTCTGAATAGACTACTGATGAAGTCTGTCCCTGGGACTTGCCACCAGAGTAATTTGCAGACGTATAGGGGCACTGCACAGGCCTCTTTTCTACCTCCAGTGTCTTCTGCTCCATCTGCTGCTGGTCAGTCACCACAGCTGACCGGCGTCCCATGTTCTCTTCTATCCTGGTTCCTTCGTGCTTGTTCTCCTTTGCTTTGGCAACTTCCATCTGAGGAGCAGAGGCTGCAGCATCCACGAGTGCTGCCAGGGCATCAGCAGCAGTGTTGTAACGGGAAGCTGGCAAGCCTTGAGTGATAGAGGGAGCTCCAGGGGTGAGCTGCCTGTGGGCAAACATTGAATAGCCTCAATTACATCACATGGAAAGAACTAGAGCCATGAACACAATAAAGCAAAGCTTTTCTGACACTAATTTCTACTCAAAATGCACTGATGAAAATGCTGTGATAAATCCAATAATCCACTATATTTCATATAGTGAAATATCCTTAACCCTAAATGCACCTTTTAATACGCTGAAATATTAGAACAGATATCTGTCCCACATTAACTTCTAAAACATACATGATCCGTAGCTGAGCAGCAGGATCCAAAGGTGTGATTACACTTGTCCCATTGGTTCCTTGGAAAATACTTGGCCTTTGCTGCAGAATGTTTTCCTGGCTTCTGACAGAGGGGGATGGGGACCGGACGTATCCGTGACTGCCGGGTCTGCCAGGCTGCTCTGCACCTGCAGGACAGAGTGGAGGGGAGCAAACAAAAATAAATCATTACTCTTACAATAGTGTAGCACTGTAAATCAATGCTGTCTCCTCCACATCCCTTCCCAGTTGTCTCCATCACTCTGGCTGTGATAGTATGCATGAAAGATTTAAATCTGTTCACAATGCCCTAAATTACATGCAAGCTGTGCCAGTCACAACTGGGATTCACTCCTCTTAGGTGCTACATTGCTTCGAGAGAAAGTTCAAGAAGTTACAGAAGTTGCAATTATGACCAGAACTGCTTGGCAACAGGAACCTGCCTGCAGTGCAGAGTAAAAGCAAACTGTAAATGGTATTTGCTAACAGTGACTGCATAAAATGAGCAGTTACAGTGTACAAGACAAGTGATCCAAGTGTATCCACGTGCCCTCACCTGGTCGGAGATAAAGTTCAGCAGGGACTGAGGAGATTCTCTCCCTCTCTCGCTCTCTTTCTCTTTCCCGCTCTCGCTCTCGTTCCCTCTCCCTTTCCCGTTCCTTCTCCCTTTCCCTTTCCCGTTCCCTTTCAGCATTGGCAGCTGCAGAAGCTGCCAGGTGTGTGGGGTGTCCTGGAAGGTCCACAAGGTAAAATGAAAGACCAAAAAAATACAGTGAAGCGTGATAATATAAACACTTGCCTATATATTTTGCCATATACTTACACCAAAATTTCCCAAATACATTTTAATTCCACTCAAGACTATCCACTTATCTAGGAAGACAAAAGCTTAACATACAGTGACAGTGGAAGGCTCAAAAGCCTTTTACTAAAGTGGTTGCTATACAGTTAGAAACTGCACAGCTTATAGACCCCAATTCTACCCTTCAACACATGAAGAATGGGGTTAGTGAATTATAACCAAATTACTACAAATAAAGACCTGACAGAATGAGGCAAATTCAGAATTTGACAGTGGTTCTACTGTAACTACACAGGATATCAAAACCCCTTTGCTATCCAAGTGAAAGATGCATGCAAAAAGCATCTCCTGAGAAAACATCAAAACATGGCATTCATGAAAGCTGAATAAAGATGGTCAGTTCCCTCAGCATGTCAATTAGAGCCATCACCAAGCCATGAGAGCTCTTACCTGGTGACAGAGAAGCAGGGTTGTAAGGCCTGGGAGGGAAGGTAAGCTGGGTGCCAGGGATATATGTGATTCTCTCCATGGGTGGGGTGCTTGTTCCTCCAGGATGAGGCACTAAGATAGTGGGGGCCATATTGTTCAGATCAATAATTCCTGTCAGGAGATGACACACGTGAGAATGGCCACTCCAGTCAGCAATGAATGTTTGGTGGAGAAAATACAAGAATAAGGCAAGTGTAGAGCTATATTCCAGCTGGTTATACTCTCTCAGATCTGGCAATCAGCAATTTAGGTACATACCAAGTGAGAATTTGCATTTGTAGCACTCCCTTTAATTGCCCTTTGGAAAAATGCACTTCATTTCTACTCAATAATCCCATCTTTTAGCAGTGTTGGGTATTACCCAAAAAATAAAATGATCAGCATTATTATCACAAACATTATACTTCTTGCTGTTGCTTTTATATTCTTTTTATAAGAAGTTATCATTTTGATATAATTCTCTTTTCTGAAGTTTGATGGTGAGCTAAATATGGTTCTGATCATCAATTTAAATGAGTAGAAAACAATCTGGCTCTACAACACTAGTAACTCTCAGAGACTTCTCCTTAAAAAAATTGATTATAGAGCTGGCTTTCCTTTCCACAAAAGGCAGTTTGCAAATGAGTTGTCAGACATCCACTGTTGCTATGAACATATTATAAGTTTCTCTGTGTGTAAGCCTTCTAATCATTTTCCCATGGGAGAACATCCTTTTACTGTCTTTTACTCTGTATAAGCTTTCTGTAAACAAAATATCTCTGTCTGTTCTTCAAAGACATGGAATTGGTCAGCCTCCTCCTACCTATGAGGAGAAGGAGCTAAAATTACTTTATCTTTCTAATATTGTAAACTATTCAGACACACATTCCCTGGACGAAGCAGCAGCAGGAGCATGGAGAATGCTCTCTGCTAAGCAGATATAGAAATATACTAGAATTATGGAGTCATTTTAATAAATCATATTAGCCTTCTGAATTTATTGTCAAGAGTCCTTTCTTCAATGTATGGACCACAACGATAATCCACGATCCCTACAGGATGAACACATTTATACATATGGCCTTGTATGAGTGCATCCAAACCACACTTTTAAGAGAATTATAGGAAGAGAGCCAGGCCCACCTCGTGCTCCTGCATAAGGGAGTGCTAGAGTTTGCTCCCTGGGGGACAATCCCCTGGTGACATCGGGCCGGAGGTTCACTTGCATCTGCTGGGAGGTGATGTAGTCGTTGAGGATGGTCTGGCGCGTGTTCTCCATGGCGTACAGCTGGTACTGGCTGGGGTACCCCGGCGTGGGGGACAGCTGCCTTTGGAACAGGTAAGCAGCAGCAGCTGAGGGTGAAAGGAGGGAAAAGGGGCATTTAGGAAGCAGGATGATTCTGGATTATATAAAGCTTCCAGGTGTTTGTAAAGCTTCAATGAGAGGTGTTATCAAGTCTCTCTAACTGGCACCAAATGCGTGAAAACAGCATTTTAATACTGATGTTTTATTGAATTTCTGCACTGCGTGCACACTGAAAGTGCTAAACAATCCAGACTGGAGAGATTACTTTAATAAAACTATAAATCATGAGATTCTGAAAATGTAAAAGGCTGAAATACTTAAAGAAGGTAGAAAATACCTCACAGAAGTAAACTGAGGGATAGGTTAAAAGGAAGTCACTGTATCTAGTATCACCAGGGTTAACATGATAATCCTTCAGTGAAAATAATCACAGTCTTGAACAGAGGACTTATATAGAATCTATACATCTATATATAATTATATAGAATTACACTTTAATTCTCTAGCCTCTTCCACATCCTTCTTTGCAAAGCTTTCCTGAAAGCTTTTAATACATTCCATGAATACTTGTCTAGAAATACTGTGAATTTTTAACAAAACAGAAGCAAGTTGGCAGCTCTGAAGGGAAGTTACAGTGTTATACAATACTAATTTACTAAGTTTCTTGGTTAGATATTAAATCACCACTAAACTGAAATCAAATCACAGCAATAAACACTTTTAACCTTATAAATGATATCTGGCCATTGATAACTGCCTTATAAAGGTATCCTTTCTGTGCATCAAAGCTCACAGTATTTCTAAAACTAAAATAAGCCAACACAAATGTATTTACCAGGATCCAGAGCCCTGTGAAATGGCATAGCAGGATCTAAATGGGGAGGGAGGTGACCCCTGTAGACTTCAGGTGTTGCTCCTCTGTGGTGAGGGTCAAAGGGACTGTGAGCCACTACAGGATCAACCCCTGGGACTGGAGATTTTGCTGGCACACTCTCCCTTTGTGTTGGAGTGAGCGTGTTCTTCCTTTCATGATTTGCTGACTTCCCGGAAGATACTCCAGCTAAAAGCAATGAAGAACTCAAATTAATAAAATGCCTATTTCTCTACTGAAAATTTAACTGTAAAAACATACTGGAAATGTTCCCAAGGAACATTTTCAATGACTGCAATACAACAAAGCACAGAGAACATTTTATATCACAAAACACTTCTGCTGAAAGAACTGTACTTTAAAACTAAGATTGTTTACACTTCACTAAATCATCTTCTTCATCCAGACATTTTAAAATCAGGAATAGCTTCTGCCCTTAAAACATTATCCTTGTAGGTAACACTTTCAATGTGATCCATAATCAAATGCAAATTGAAACCGAATTGCCTTCCCACTTCCCTCTTCTATTATGGCAGATTTTAATTTTCTTATTTCAATTAACAGCTTACAGCCTTCTAAAATCCATTCTAGCCAACTTCCAAATTGAGACAAGCCACAAGAATAAAATAAAGAAGAATGGAGTACATAAAAAATTAAGTAATAAAACTTTTCATCTTACTGTGGACAGGAATGACATACCCTCACTAACTCTATTCATCATAGGTGAACTCCTGGACATTGGACTCTGATAGTTCACAGGTGTCCTCCGAGCATTTGTATCATCATAAATCCCAGGGCTCAGCTGTGATTTGGGAGTTTCATGAAGAGTTGACCTGAGAACAGAGGGACCAGAGCTGACTACGGACGTGTGACGGGACCGCACGGCATCCCCGGTCTTCACATCTTCGTATTTTCCTCGCTCCACCACCTTCACGTTTTCTGGCACCATTTCCAGCTGAGGCATTCCCCGGGGCAGCTTGCTTGGTCCAGTGATTAAAGATTTTACATTGTGTTTGATGGCAGACTGGCCAGAGTTGCTTTCATATTTTATGGGTGTGCCCTGAAGAGGAGAAAAAGTTCAGGTTAAGGTCATGTTGTGGAAAAAAACCTCGCACAGCCTGACCTGACTCACACCTGCGTGAGTGTAACAGTGCTTTCTGTATTTACCTGAGATATGGAGCCTTCTATGATTGGCCTGGTTGTCTGCACCATTTCAGGAGTCTTGCGACTCTCTTGGCTTAACAGGTCCTGCCTTGGGATCTCATGGATGGAGCGACCCATCTCCTTTATGGTGGTGACCCCATCGTAGGGTTTGCCCTTGGTGATGGCTCCTTCAAACGTCCTGATGGGAGGTGACTCTCTCTTGATCTGTTTGGGGTACTTCAAGCCTTCTTCAAAACTTTCAGCTGTTGCTCTTGGTGTGCCTTTTAGAGAAAGAAAGGGTCACGTGACAGGTATTAATAGCTGCTAAGTCTCTTTTTTCATAAGCAGAGTAACTAATTACATGTAACAGTGAAATTTTGGTTTGCTGTAGTCTGTAGTAGTCTGATATAATACTCAAAGTCTAAAAAAATCATCGCAAAAATAATATTGAACTATATATTACAGAAAACCTCCCATGTTATTTCAGATGCTGAAACAAAAGAAATAAATGCATCTGCAGAGTTGTTAGTGTTCATTTAAAAAAAAGTGCTAATTACCAAGTATTCATATTAAAAAGTCTATTTTCCAATAAGAAATAATATCTATGTTTACAGACTAGCTTTGAACACAGCATATGAAAAAGCTGCTGATCTACACTGAAAATGTTTCATAAAGTAAGCTCCACCTTTAACACAGCTCCCACAGTTAATAAGAGCTTTAAGATTCAGAAATCCAGATTTTTGAGGATTAATTAATGCTCCCCTTTCTAAGCCTGCAATACCTCACCTTGCATTATAGAGCCAGACAAGACTGTTCTCTCCTTTAGTTCAGCGTGTGGGCTACCCCGAGGCAGCGCTCGGCAGATTAAACCTAAAATTAAAATTAAGGTAATTTAGAGAATCAAACAAGTGGTAAAAAAATCCAACCTCCAAACCAACAAACCCCCTCCTTCTTACACATGAGAGATGGTATCTGTACCCTGGCATGCCCAGAGGGCCAAGCAGTATGCCAGGCATTGCAGCAACATGTTATAAACACCTCCTGCCCTAAAAAATAATCTTTCAGTTCAAGTATTTGTGCTATTGCATAGTTGCAAGTTTTAACATATTTAGAAAACAGGAGGTGTTTTTTATAATTAAGCTTAACCTTTGTTTCAAAAGCAGTCACTGCTTTTCTCACACTCCACTTTCCTTGCCTAGAAAGAAAGGTGTTCATGGTGGGAAGTGGAACCAAGAAAAAAAAAAATCAAAAATATGCCTCAGCATCCTCCAAATTATCAAAGTTCATACTGAATCATTGGGGAAGAGATTAATTTACTGTGCCTACAGTAAGAATCTAAACAAAGTGCTCAAAACACTCATAATTTTTCAGTTTGGAGACAGAAAATGTGTCACTGATGAGACAAAGCATGAAAGTAGCAGAGCAGCTCCTCAGATGCCAGAAGAGCCCAAAGAGCCAAATGCATCAGCAGCTTAGAGGCAACACTGAACTTCTGTGTGCAGCCTACAAACCTCACATTCACATTGTTCCCTCTGGTGGACATGTCCACCAAATAGCCTCTAAGGGCTACCCAAAGATGGGACAAAATGCTTTTAAGGAGCAAGGCTCCATGGTTGAGGCAGGAAACATTTTCCTGCATTTGTATTTTCACAAAACAATGAGAAAAGTTATATAATGACCTGCCTTAGCCTCTGCAGGCTTTGTTTGATTACAGTTTATTAAAACACCACACCACTAGGGATGCCCTGAAGCAGGATCCTGCAGTTCAAAGAGGTTTTTTGCAGGAATGCAAAAGGTCAGGGCAGTGTGATACCAATATTTAACTAAAGGGTGTGGCAGAGGCTGTGCTGGTGTGACCCAGTGTTTGAGCTCGACAGGACCACTGGGACCGTGGAGGGCCAGGGACACCTGTCAGATGTGCTGAGAGCAGGAAGTGTCACCTGCAGTAGCAGCAGTTGTGGTAAAACAGAAAAGAAAACTGGGATCTACTCCAGTCCTGTTTCCAGCATGCTCTAACTGCAGTGTTATTGCATAGATTTGGTCATTAGTGTGATTTAAATCTAACTGCTCTGTTAGTCTGCACCCTGAGATAACTCTAAATGCTCTTGCATCAACGGATAAAAGATAAAACACCTTGGAAGTGGCTGTTTTTACCTTCCAGTGGTGCAGATCCTGGAGACTCCCTCAGTGACATCCCCTGCTTTATATTTCCTTCCATTGTATCATAGGTTCTCTTTAAACCAATTTCATGAGCAGTTCTTGGACTCCTTGTTCCTTCACGGACATTTTTAATAGCTGGCAAAATGTACAAGAGTGTGGTCAGGAAATGTGGACAACAAAAAAAGGACACATGAATATTACATTAATTAGACCACAGGTCATTAATATTTAAACAACACAACTTCAATATAATATTATAACCTTAAATATCAATCTTAAAAAGATCCTTTATAGTTTGTCAAAAGGTTTTTTGTTAGGTTACTCAATTATCAATATTTCAACTGAAGTTTAAACCTGGTAATTTTAAACCTGGTTATTTACCCTTCACAATACAAACATTTAATGACAAATAGGAAATAAATGGCAAAGGAATAGTTGAACTACAGTTGAATAGTCCAAATTGAGACAAGCCACTAGAATAAAATGAAGAAGAATAGAGTACATAAAAAATTAAAATAATAAAAGTTTTTGTCTTACTGTGCACAGGTATGACATACCCTCACTAACTCCATTCATCATAGGTGAACTCCTGGACATTGAACTCTGATAGTTGAATAGTTGAACTATATTTTAAACACACATCTGCTTGGAAGCAGAAACACTTCACTACAGATTATCAAAGCAGAACCTGACTTTGATCAAGCAAAATACACAAATACTCACCATCATAAGATAGAATATGCCCACTTTTGCCTTCATAAATGACATGGCCCTTGGCTGAGGCCTCCTCTCTGCACTTCTCTGGGCTGCTGTCCTCTGTAGCCAGGCGGGTGATGGTTCCCTTCAGCAGCGCGTCGGCGGCGATGCCGGGCTGGGACAGAGCTGGGGTACCCTGTGTGCAAACCCAGCACAGCCATAAATTCACATCACACAACAGGGAGGAGGGAAGGGAAAATACAACAAAACCAAAAAAATATTTTAGGTCTATAAAACCAATTAATTTATCAAGTATGGTTTAAACTTCTGCCTCTGTTATGGACACTTAACCTAAATATGAGTAAGGTTATTTCTGCTACCTTGTTAAACAATATTACCAGTGCATTTCACAACCTCGAACATTTAACCTAAAAATACCACCTGGGGGGGAAGATAACATATACCACATGGTGCCATTAGGTTTTATTTCTGTCCAAAGCAGTGAAACCTTCCCTTCTCATCTCAAAGGAGAATTGAGGCAGGAGAATTGCTCTCTGTATGCCAAACTAACCAAAACAGCAGCATTTAAAATAAGACAAAAGGCCTGAATTTCCCTTCTTGGGTTTAAATAGAATTTGCACATGACTGGTTACACTTGGTTTGACTATTTGAACTCGGGTGTGATGCAATTTTCAGGAAAGTTGCCCTCAGTTAGGTTTACCAAAGGCTCTGGTATTACTTAAAAGGTTTGAAAACTCATATATATGAAGATGAAATCATGGCAATGCTGACTTCAGCAATAGTGGGGTTTAAGCATCTGATTGGATTGAAAGTTCTTTTTTCAAGGCAGTTCCTACCCTGTGATAGTAATTTACGTTTTCAGACATGCAAATACATTCACAGTGATAGTCTGAAGATGCTGTTCTGCTACAGCTTTCCCAGCAGTAAAAGGTAAAATACCTGAGTTATGGAGCCTCTCAAAGAAGGAATGGTCTCAACTGAAACTTTATTGGTTGGAGTTCCTCGTGTTATACTCCCCTCCTGTATTGTTGTGGTACCTGATTTGAAATAAAGACATCCTGATAAATAAGAGAATAAAAAAAAAATCCACCCCATCTGAAATAATTAAAAATTCTATTGAGAACTGTTAAGTTACATTAAAATACAGGGGACATTTCAATTTAACAGCTGGCATATGAGGCAGTTAGGCTATTTCCTCTTTTAACATAGCCTTTTACAGACTGTTAGTATTTTACAGCATTAACTCATGGCAGTTAATTTATTTTCTTTTGATGGATTGCTCTAGTGAGCAACTTTATTTTGAAATTGGCATGGCTTGTAACAAATATTTTTAAGTGAGCCATGCAGACAGGAGGAGCCAGCTACAAATACACATGCCTTGGAAAACAGGGAGCAAATTAATCCTGCAATCTCATGATACTTATATAATCATAGAATACTTTAAAATAACACTTCGGCAATTAATTCTCTTGGTTTTCTCAGGCTCTGACAAGAGTTTTTTAATCTGTGTGACTTTCTTTACCTCGCACCACACTTTCATGTTGTGCCCTGACCAGGAGTCCCTCAGGCTGGGAATTCTGGCTTCTGGGTGAGAATTCTTCTTGTTTGATATAAGGCAGGGAAGCTATTGAGGAGAAGAAACAGAAAAAGGTAGAGGTTTTTAAATTTCCTTTAATTATGGATCATTAAATAGTCTGTATAAAACATGTCAGCTTTTCTTTCCTTACCAGATTTGGCTGACTCCTGCTGCCTTGGCAGCCCAAGGGATATAGAACCCACTGATGGCTTTGCAGTTTCTTGGGCATAGGAAGCTTGACTGTGAGATGTTAAATAAGTGCCAGGTGTTCCCTGAAACAACAAATAGATGTTAACTCTTGTTTCTAGAATGAAGACTCACATGTCTCTTTAAAGGAGAATGCTGAAACTACTATGATCCCATCTGGAAATGCTACAGTGCCCCACTGCCATGTCCCAAAGCACAGAGCTGCAGGAGTGGAGTGTCACTGGTAGTTTGGAGATGCAGGTCACCTAAACTGGATATCCATGCCCTTAAATGTGAGTAAATGTTCCATTTCTAAAGCTCTTGTAATTCCTTTTAGAATAATATGTACAGGTAGGTTTTAAGGGTTAATTCTGTGACTCCATAACTGAGTAGAAAAAGTTGAAGACTGGAGAAAGGGAAAAAAAATAAAAATTGATGTAAGACAGATTTTCAAATAATAATTCTCTTACCTGTGAGATCGAGCCTCCCATGATGAAGGAAGGTTTTTCTGATGGCACACTGGTTTTGGAGGATGGAATGAGTGGTGGTGGTGGTCTGGTGGGTCTGGTTGTGGGCAGGCGAACTCCTTCGGGAATATTGGTTATCACCTGGTGAGGGGCTGGCTGGAGAACTTGAGGGGAAAAATTGTACATTAAACATTGCAGTGTGAACAGAAATAGCACAGTACAGCCTCACTGGGCTAGAAAAACACTGAGCACCTATTCATACGCACACAGAGAAAATTATCTTTCTTCTATTGACTCACAAAGTGTTTAGAGAATAATTTGATCCTCCAAATCTTTACCTGGAGGGACACTGTAGCGAGCTGCATTCATCTCAGGCTGGGGAGAGGCTTTATTGACTTCTCTTGGAGATAACCTGTAGGGTGATGCTGACCTTGTGACTGGATTTTGCACTTGTGCTTCCTGTTCTATTCTCTTGACCTCAGCATAAGGCATATAGGCCACTGGTTTTCCTGGGAGATTGAAGTTATCAGAAAGAGAAGTACCCCGGGTTAGAAATTGGAGTCAAAAGGTCCAATTCACAGCACAGTTTTAACAAAGGGACTACTCCAATACCAGACACACCCATCAGGTACGAACAGTGCAATTAAAAAGAAGTGTTAGTGTGTTAGAACCTTTGTGTCCTATTTCAGTGTCCATGTATGAGCACAGTGAAAATGAATGTTTTACTGCATGGAATACATATTCCCACCTACACCTTAAGCTTCTGGAAGGGCTCCCCTAGAACAGAATCATCTGGTCCTCTCACCTGCATGCTCCATCTTTCCCTGTAGGAACAACTCATTTTTGTGTTTGACCCAAATGGAACCAGTTTTCTGCCTTTATATAAAGGGGCTACAAGTGCAGCAGAGCAGGCAGGTTCCTTCCAGCAAGGAGCAGTTCATTATCAGTTCCTTATCCCACGGAACTATCACTGTCCAATCAGACAGCAGTGCAACACACAGACACAAGGCACAGTGTGGGAACACCAACCTTCCCACTCCACACTGGGGCTCTTGGAGGTGCCACAGGGGCTGACAGCGCTCCGATATTCCATGTCCAGCTGCTCCTGGCGCTGCCGCTGCTCCTCCAGCAGGGCTGACTCGTGCATGGCCTTGATGTGCCGCTGGTAGAGAGCGTAACCACTCACTGGGGTGCCCACGGGGACAGAGCAGGGGCTGCAGGAAACCTGGGGACAGCCAGGGGACAACGTCAGGGACACCCTCACAGGCACTTTCTGGAGGAGCTGTGGAGCTCAACTACCCGCCGTGGTCTGGGTGCTCCAAAAGGTCCACACCTGGTTTTAAGCTGTTGGGTTTATACTTGGTTGTACTTAACCTGCTTTCCCTTTGAAAAATACAATAATAAAGCAAATCATATTTTTCTTCATTTGTTTAACCATTTTTTCCTGACTAGATTTAGGGGTAACAAACAGTTCTTGAAACAGGACTGAATACTGTCCATACCATAGGTGGGATGACAGCAGCTCGGTGGTGAAGCTGTTGCAGGTCCATCTGCCCTTGCTTTATCGTGGATGAGACCAGAATTGACCCAGTTGGATTTAACAGTGAGGGCTTTGACTCTCTGCTGAAGATACTGGAAAAAGAGATAGAAGGGAAAAATGTCACCAAAAGGACCAAGACTATACATCTTAAAAAATTTACAGCCACAACCCTTAAATTCAAAAAACGAACACATTTGTCAAACTGGACAAAGAGCTGAAAAGTCTTTGTTGTGTTTTGTCCCACAGCACATATGGTAAAAGAGGGAACAGATGCTGCTATATTTTCATAATACACAGAAATACCAAAATATGAGCTCAGAATCTCCCACATGAGAAATTTATGTATGCAGTACTTATATCAATGCAACCTTCTTTATAGAGGGTGCTTTGGAAAAGCACAATGGATAGGAAGGACTACATGTATTTAGTCCACAGAAAATAAACAGCAGTCTACAACAAAATAATTTCACATGTAGGGCTAAGACATTTGTGGAAAGATGATGTGTGAAGAGGCAAGAGAGTGCAGAAACACCATCACCTGCACTCTTCCAAAGCCCACATGCACTCCATGACACTGGATACTTTTGACATTTAAACATCTATCCCTGGCACTGTGTGTATATTAAACCACTGAGAGGGAGGGGGGCACTGGCTCCAGTGCCACTCTGGGGTGACACAGGAACTGCACCAACAGAACACTGAAAAGACTTCAAATACCCTCAGTGGTGTCAGCCATTCCCAAAAGAGAAACAGCTCCAAAGACTGCCCATTCAAAGCCCTACTCACCCCTGCCTGTCAGGTTCTCCATCAACTTCCTCATCAGCACTGCAGGTGGCACTGGAGTCATTATCTGAATGGGATTCTGGTCTGGCTGTAGTAACCTGCTGGGACAGGCTGTAGTCCATTTCCTCCGGTTCTGACTTTTCCTTGGGTTTCTCCATCTCTCTCTCTTTGGTATCACTCTCTATTTTCACTTGAATATTCTCTGGTAGCCTCATTTCAGTCTCTACAGGTTCTACTTTGGTATGAACTGGAAGAGTAATCACAGGCTTTGCTTCAGCTGAATGGCTTCTATTGTCCACCTCCATTGGCTCTTCAGCCTCAGTGTTTATTTCTTCCTTGACCTGTGGCTCAGGGTTCTGAGTTTCAGCTGTTGTTACATTTTGGGCTGGTAAGGATGGAGATGTGCTGGCTGCAGGTTTAATGGCAGATTCCTGCTCTGCTGGGGCCTCAGTGGTTACTTTTGGAGCAGCAGGCTCAGATGGAGTTTCTTCGGTCGGTTTAGCAGGTTCTGCTGGAGTTGGAGATGGAGCACTTTCTGTATCAGAACTATTTTCAGCACCTGGGGAAAAAATGTTTTGCCATGAAGGTTCAATCAATGAAATCTTACAAACTGTGTACAAGAAGGATCCATCAATTTTAACCAACCCATCTGCAAAACAATTCATTTTGACTTATTATAGAAACGGACAATTGGCTGAATTACACAAACACTGCAACTAAAAAATACCAACTACTGAAAACCCAACACTTAGTCATCTTCTCTCATTCATTGTTTATGAATTCTATTGCCTTTTGCTCCACAAAAGACCAGCCAAAATTGACTGATGTTGAGGGTCTATAAATAGGCAGTTGCAACCAACAAATGTATATTAAAAAAACCACAACAAAAAAACACCACTTGAATTTGCTTGTCTGAAGCTTTACTGAGACTACCAACTACCAAAGGTTACATGTATTTGATTCAACTTGTTTCAACACACCAGATGACAGCATAATCAAAGCATCTCAAAATATTAAGCAGCAAACATCTTTAGGCTGCTAAAATTCTAAAAATGCTGCATCCCCTCGAGTGAGTTCAAATTGCTGACATTCAACTGAAAGAGCATTTGAACAACAACATCAT
This sequence comes from Leptocoma aspasia, assembly GCA_013399835.1. Taxonomy (NCBI): domain Eukaryota; kingdom Metazoa; phylum Chordata; class Aves; order Passeriformes; family Nectariniidae; genus Leptocoma; species Leptocoma aspasia. The sequence continues at coordinate 279,742 of VXAX01000733.1, forward strand.
GAAGTGGAACACAGCTTTCTGAGCATATAATTAGCACAAAACATAGGCTCCTTTCTGTGCACACACCAGTTTCCTTCCCAGACAAGTTACCTTCACTGTCTTCTGGGTTCTCTTCTTCATTAGATGCTTCAATATCTTCATCCTCCTGAGCTGACACAGTCGAAGCCACGCTCTCACACTGTGACACATCTCGCTCCTCTCGGGGCCTTCGCGAAGACTGAGGAAGACACAGCATTGACAATGTACTGAAAATTCACAATTACTGCCTTTTATCACATTCCCATTTACCAATCTGAGGTTGAAATGAAGGACAGAGAATCTCTATTTAGCACAGGGGGACACTCTTTCAACTTCAGGCCAACTTTTGTTGCTCCTGACCAAAAACAAGTTTGGGAACAAACCATGGTGTCATGGCGTGTTTGGGGGACAACAGAATAACTGCAGTAAACAGACACTCATGTCCCTCACCTCAGTGAGAGAAGACCAGCATAGCACTGCAGCTTAGAGGATTTCAACACACAGCATTCTCCTTTCAATGCCCCCAAACTTTCAGTTCCTGGACTTCTGCCACCTCTCCTGCTCTGTTTGGTAAGGTCAGTTCTTGCTGTGTTTCAAGGAGCTTTTGTACATCTACAGCTGCTCATGCAATGGTGAGGAACGTGGTGGCTTTCAGAGCACTGAAGAACTCTTCAGGCTCAAGAGTTTTACCTAGTACAAAACCTTTCATTGCATTTTAAAGCAAGAAGTGGTTACTGTCACAGGTCAGTGAGCACCAGCCACCCTTTCTAGAAGATTCATGTCACAACACAAAAACAAGTAGAAAAGGAAATTAGTGGAGATTGCAAAACAGCCTTAGTGAAGCGTGATGCATGACTTCAGAAAGATCCAAGTTTTATCCTGCAAAATATTCAATGTCCCCAGCACTCACCTTCTGTTTGTGCTGTTGGAGGAGACTGTCCAGGTTGTGTCTCCTTTTGTAGTTGAAGTAGAAGTTCTTACACTGAGCTTCACTTTTTGTCCCAACCATTTTGGCAATCGCTGCCCAGTTTCGCCCGTGTTCCACCAGACCTGGTCAGACATAAAAGAACCAATATTTACTGTGATCAATAACTCAGCTATCCAACCCTCAATAACTGAAACAACAATGGCTATGGGAAGGCAAGACAGAGAAGTACTGCTGTCCAAACAGTTCTAAGAAACCCACAGGAAGAGAGTCAACATAAGTCTCAGAAGATGATTTCATCTGTTAAAGCTGCTTGCTTTTTCTTTTTTTAAACAAAAAAACCAACAGCAATTTTCAAATCAGCACAGTGTTGGCAAAAGTCACAGCAAATATATTCAGTGATTCAGTAAATCCTTGAAATTTTGTAAATACAAGTATCCAGAAGGAAGTCAAAGGCTTTACAAGGTTTACCTTTCTTAGCAACTTCCATTTCTTCTTCTGTCCAGCGGGATGTCTCTACAGGCTCTGTAGAAGCTGAAAGAGGAACAAAGACACTGAGCAGAGAAAAGACCAGGATTCATTATTATGGCACCAATTATGCATCCCATAGTCAAGAAATCTATTTACATTATGGCTTGCTCAGGTCACTGGGGAAAGCTGTCTTGTCAGAGGGAAGCAGTCAATCTCCATTAAACCAAGTCAGAGATACAGAAGGAATCACCAAAAGCTCAAGAGAGAAAACTGTTCAAAACTATTCTGCCAACAAAACTGGGATTAATTATCTGTCAAGGAAGATTTGTAAGTAACTTAGGTTTATTTATCACTAAAATTTTATTTAAAATGTTAGTCATTACCATCAGCTACTAAAAGCAGCAATCCAACATGCTCTAAGCTAGTCCAGTGCTGTCTCACTCCTGGAATGGTTATTTATTGGTTAGTGGGTGTCAAGAAATCTACTGTCCTGTATTAACTGAGTCTCCAACTGGATAAATGGACAAAAAGCAAAGAAAAGAAAAAAACCCAGTAAGTAAAAGTAAGCAGAAAACTAAGTATGATTCAGTGTAAAAAGCTTTTCATTCACTCCACTGGATTTTGTATCATCCTGTTTAAATTTCTGAACAGCACTGAGCTGCACCAGCCTCCATTTCCTTTCCATAAAATCTGCCATTACACACAGCATGTAACAAAGACCCTGCAACAGCTTCCATTAACAAACCACAAAAGCAGGACACTATAAAATATCTGATCCACTGAAAAACTATTCTGGATTTTTCAGAAAACCCTGCAAAAATGGTTTCAAAATAAAGCAAAACAAAAGCAAACCCCACTATTGCTTCAGACCTATAAAAACTCACTGCTTATAAAACCCCATTGTATTAATGGAGCAAGAATGTTTCTCACAATCTCTGTTTTTTACAGTTATACAAGAACTGATGTGCCCACTTACTCTGTTCTTTGTAGGCAGAACAACTGAGTAACAGAAGAGTTGTTACAAGCTCTAGAATAGCAGCTGCCTGTAACTACCCAGCTGAAGCATGAGAAGCAACAAATTTTGCCACAGCAGAGCACTGCAAGAAAAAAAACACAACCTGCCCTGCCATCCTGGATAATTATTTACCAGCCATAAGGTATTCTGGTATTTCTGCATCAACACAAATTAGGTCAGCCTTTTCCAAAATACACTCAGAGGCTGCGTCGTCTTTTTTAACCATACCAGCCAAGAAAGTAACATTTTATTTTTAAAAAGCCTCTTGCCATCTAATGCAGAAACAACAACTTGCCAAGATCTATTTCAGCTTATGAAACTCCCTGAAGTACTCAAATATCAGGCCAATTATTTAACAGCATCCTCTGTGAGCTGCAGCCTGTAAGTGAATCTGTGTCACAGGCACCTGGATCTCTGCAGACCCATCCTGAACCTGCACAGGGAGACAAGGTGTTATCACACAAGGGCTGAACTGCCTTTTCTGCCCTCACATAATTCTAACAGTCAGCTGATTGCACATGCACTATTCATGAAGTTATACTTATGAAGTTTAACAGTTCCACACAGCCACAAAATTATAAGCAGGGCTAAGAATAAAGCTGGAATATTAAACAGGAAAACCAAAGTGCACTGCATGCCTGGAAACAGCCCTGTGTCAGTGAGGAGCTGGGTCCCTGGGAGTGCTGTAAATGCTACTCACAAGGTTCTGGTGGGGGTGGCAGAGGTGGAGGTGGCTCTTCAGTGGCTGCAGCTGCAGCAGCATTTGCTTGTGCAGCTTCATTTGTCATTGATCTGGTGATTCTGCCCTTACGCCGACCTTGGCTGTTGGCGGTTTTTCGGCCCCGAGGAGCCGCCTGCTCCCTTTCCTCTGTTTCCTCTGGTGCAACTTCAGTTTTGTCCTTTTCTTTGGTATTCTCTCTGGGAATAGGTAAAATATAACTCAGTCACATTCAGAGAGCCATTGTGAGCAGATATTTCTGAATATCAAAGGACAAAAGAACCCCAAACCCCACAAACAAAACTCCATGAACTCAAAAGATGTCTTTAGTGAAACAGAATTCACTTATTGCCCACAGCTTCCAGTTGCAAGACAGTAACACAGATACATGACTTTGTCTACTTCAAAGAAAATATGAACACTCCATGTGTGATACAACATATGAGAACAGCCCAAACCAACAAGATATGGAAATTATTACATGTGAAAAATAATAACCCAAACCCACTACTTTTTCCACTGATCTGATTAACTCAGCAAGACAGAGAAATTTGTACGCCCAAAAAATTGTTTTATACACAAAAGAAATAGTTTTCAGTCCAGATTTCACTGGCAGGTTAATGCAAATCCTATTCTGATCTTTGCCAAAACCTGCAATCCAGGGTGAATTCATGCATTTCAGCATATACACACTTACTTAGATTCCTCCTTCTCATCCTTCTCCTCCTCATCTTTCTTTTCCTCCTCTTTTTTTTCTGATTTGTCTGATTTTTCCTCTTCTACCTTTTCTTCTACCTTTTCTTCTTGAGAAGGACGAGCAATCTGTTGCTGAAATGAAATAGGATTTAGATGATAACTTTATCACACAAAGGTGCAGCATCTTGTCCTCAGAGCAGCACAAAAACTGATGCTGCCTTACTTTTTTTCCCACTTGATAATATTTTAAGTTACAGGCACTGCACAGAGGTCAGCATAAGAACAGAATAACTCTGCTTTATATAATATAAATTCCATGGAGGTGGAGGAATTTTCTGCAGCATGAGCATGGAGGTGACTGTGTACAATCACACACTGGCTGCTATGTGCTCCACTAAAAATGAACAGCTACGTTTTAAAAGTGCTTAGGGAGGTCTGACCCATGTAGCGAGGGTGCTGCTCCTCTCAAATTTTATTTTTAACTTTGTGTATTTTATAGTGAAACATGATCTTACAACTGGGGAGCAGAAGGTCTTGTAGCATGAAAGTTATCAGCAACTCCAAGTCGCTTTCTCAAAACTGTCGCTAGCATTTAAGAAATATAATTGTTTAAAAATTGGGTTGGGAATTTTAGACTTATATTTCCAGTGAGTTTACAGAAAGAATTATTAAAAGAATCAACAAAAACTCTTTTCTCTACTGAGATGAGAGTTTTACAAGCACAGTAAACACCGTGCTTGTCTCAAACAGATATCCAGAGTACATTTGGCAATTCATGGAAACACAAGGACAGGGAACAACAAGACAAGGACAGAGAATTACAAGATTGCTGTTCTAGCACTTCATGAACTCAGATTTTACAATCTACTGAAAAATTCCTCAAAATAGGCTTTTCTTTTTCACAGAGGAAGCAACCTACCTAGGAATGTAGCAGCAGGTGTCACTGTTTCACTAACTAAACTGAGGCTGGAAATAGTCACAAACTGACTTGGTTTTGACATTTTAACAATGTGAACTGGAGCAGAAACCCTAAACACTAACCACTATCATCTTGCTGCAAATTATTAGCAATTAAGACGCTGGTTATTGATTATGCAAAGACTTCCTTCAAGCAAGATGTCAGAGACATGCTAAGATAAATTATTTCCACCTTGCTAGACAGATTGACCTGAAAACAGGAGTTAAAACTGCATTAAAAAAATGAAAGAAAATTACTTTACACCTAATCTGTTTAGAAAACAGCTGCTGAAAATCCTGTTCTTTCCAGGCCAACTTAACACCAGTTGGTTCTCTGTTACCCAGTAACTTTATTTAAGCTGCATAATCAATGCATAACCACAAACCTTAAAGGAGTCGAAGCCTCGGTCAGCGACGTTCCTGCACATTCATCTGCTGATTGAAACTTTTACTGTCCACACAAGGGGATGGGCTTGAGCTCAGGGCACGGCTCAAAAGGACAAAACCCACCCCAGCAGCCACATCACAGAGCTCCTTAGCACAGGCTGCCTGACCCAGCAACGTGTTTATTCCAGGAAATGGTGTCATTCTGCCACTTAAGCTGCCTGCAGCAGTGCTGCCCCTCTCACACAGCACCTTCTAATCTCCCCGGAGTCACCAGAGGTGATCCCCGTCACACACACAGACGGTGAATTTCTGTCTGCTCACATCACTGCCCTCCCACCTGCTGCTCCAGCCACACACACAGCAGGGACACAGCCAGCACTGACCACTGCCTGGCCACCAAATTCACTTAAAACTTCACTTAAAGAAACCTTCTTTCAATGAGTTATTTAAGGAATTCTCTGTAATCATGGAATCATAGGATGGTTTGTGTTTGAAGGGACCTTAAAGACCATCCAATTCCAAGCCCCCTGCCTGAGGGACATCTCCCACCAGACCAGGTTGCTCCAAGCCCTCTCCTGAACACTTCCAGGGATAGGGAAGTTAAAGCACCATACAGCCATGGCTTTCTCAATTCTATGTTAAAAATTTGCTCTACATTTGACAAGCTTTGGTTTAAGACACATTTGTTCAGTTGCCTCTGTGACACTCTGGAACAGTTCAGGCAGCATTTTATAAAAAGCCCTTTCTAGACCTATTTGAGGACAAACACACATCAGAATTTTATTAGCCTTGCACCTCTTCACTTCACATCCTTGATTCAGCTCTCAAGTGGAAGCCCCCACACTGAAACCTGAGCCAAGTTGTGTTCACTGCATTCTCTGAAGGTCCTTAACATGATTAATATCTCCTCCACTGCAATATTCCACTTGCTTGCCTTCTAATTTACAAAAATATATGAACTATTAAGAGTTTAAGCTGAAGCACCTGTCATTGGCCTAAGCCCATCCTGGAGCACCTCATAAATCTTACATGACTTGTGTTTGCCAATCAGCAAGAAAGTTTCAAGTTGCTACTGAGAGATATGAAAAATATCAGCTTCAAACAAAGCTGGGGCATGGGAGGGGGAAGGGGGTGAGCTGCTTTCTGCAACTGCAAGATAAAAGTTCTGGCAAGCCAGGCAGTTCAACCCTCTCAAGTTCTTTTTTACTAGCTGTTATAGATGTTGCTAATTAATCATTAATAAAATTATAAATACAAGTATGATTTTTGGCACCATGTAGTTCTTTACTATTAACATGCTACCAGCAATACTTCTGAATTTAAACTTCCAGAAGTGGTAAAATTTCCATTTTAGAGTATTTCCTTCAGTTGGTCCAGCTCAAGTCCAGCTCAACCCTCTCCAGAGCTAAAAACCTGGCACTTTCTTGCATCCTTCACAGAGCACACATTAAGCCTGGCCAGCAGTAACCCAAAGTTTAGGGATCTGCTGTAGCACTTAAAGTGGATCAACAACCAGCAATTATAGAGTACAACTCTGCTACATTTCCAAGAGCAAGTAATCTGAGCTGAACAAACCTTCAGTGTTCCAACTGATGTATTCAGTTACTCACATATAAATCAGCACTCACAGAAGCAGTCACAAAGTCAGGCAGAGCACCTTGAGCTGAGTTCACCAAGCAAATCCATGCCCTTGTGTCTAAAGCTGGAATTAAAATCTTTCTGTTCTATATACATTATCCAAGGAAAGCAACCATTTATGGATAGAAAAGTCCATCCAAAATTTGAATTCTAACAGTTCCAATATTCTGAAGATTAACAATGTGGAAAAGACATTTAAATATACAGTAATGACTTTCTAAATATCTCAAAATCTCCAGTTCCACTGCACGACAGCTGAGCCAGTTCTGTCTCATCACCCCTTAGAACAGCACCCAGCAAAGGCACCCCTCAACATGTGACATTTCCCATGATCACACCAACCTCATTTTATCATGGCACAAGAAACTGAGCCACTCCAAATGGCAGCACTACCTCTGTTAAGTGGCCACAGTGATTGTCCACACTTGGACAATCCTGTTTATTTCCATCTTCTTTTCATTTGCCACACATCTAGACTTTAACTTTATGCAATCCTTCCCCAGTCACTACTGCAACAATAACCCTTCCTATTAATAAGGATTATTAGGCTTAGAAATTCTAACCCAAGTCCTGGCAAAATACAGGTTATTTCCAGTAATTTCTCCTGTCAGAGCAGAAGCTCTGTGAAATCCTGTGCACAATGACAATGACCTTATCCTAAACAATCCATAATTTATGGGGTACAGATAAGGTGCTCTCCCATGACAGGACTCTTTTGGTAGAACACCAGCCCATAATTCCAAAGGTTTAAGTACAACAGCACCACAGAAACACAACCCCATGGCTGTTTCTAGTGAACAGGATCCACTCCTGTTGAAGTTGTTTGCAACAATTTTATATTAAAAATATACATTTACTGTGACTCCTAGAAAACATTCAGTATTTGTGTATTTCAGTGCAATATTTATTTACTGCATTTACTGGTTTGCAGAGCAGATTTGTGCAGTCCCAAAGTTTCAGGGTTATTTTGTTTTCCAATACCTACATTAACCCTTTTAGCTCAGCACGTGAATTTATAAGCTTTTGGTACATAAAATGCTGTTCTTTTCCTCTCCAAAGACTTCCAAAGGAACACTTCCTGAATCAGCAGGATTTTTATTCACATGCATTAAATTGGTCTCTTTCTTCTGGCTCTGAAGTTCCAGCTTGACTTTGAGCCTGACCACCAAATAAAGATCACTAATAATTTCTGCTTTTTGACAAACACTGACATTATGAACTGATTATATCTTTTCCACTGCAAGTCACATGCTGAACCTAATTTCTCTTGGCTCCAACACAGGATTTAATGATGGATTCAACCTCAATGTCTGTGGCAGTCCTCAAAGAAAATGAATTGTCGTATTAAAACTAGTAAGAAGTGTGCAAAGGAAGAAGATATTTCAGAGAATTAAAACCAAACTAACCAACAACACCCTTGAAGTCAGGATCACTTATATTTTAAAAGAGCAAAAATACAAAAAAGGAAAAATAATTATTTCCCCCCCATGCTTATAATACATTGCTATCTCAGATAATGAAACAGTTGTAAATATGAAGTAATATAATAACAATACCCAAGTGATGAATAAATTCAACTTACCTGGTTTCTTCCTCTGCGTTTGCCATAATTCCTTCGCACAAGGGCTTTATAATTTTCATTTTTCTTGGTCAAATAATAATATAATACACAGTCAGGAACATTCTAAAGTGAAAAAGCAGGAAAGGTATGGTTTAGTCCTAATGAAAAGATAAGATTTGAGTTTTTAATTTCTCCAAACACTTAAAACTATTGAGCCCCCAGACTAAAATAAAAAAGCTTCTCTTTATTATTATATTGGAAAGTTAGGGATGCCACCCTAAGCTCTATTTATATTAAAAAATGTCTTACCTTTCGTTCCAAGTAGGAAGCAATTAGACCAAAGTTCTTGGGATGTTGGACAAACCTTTTAGAAATCAGAAATTATTTCAGTTTAACAACATAATCTATGATCCAACAAGCAAAACAATCTTGCAAACAATCTGTTCCATCAGCAAGCCCTTCATTTACACAAGTGAAATTAGCCTAAAAAGCCCAGTTTTCAGATTGTGCAAATTTAGAACTCAGCACTTAAAATGATAAAATGAAATTGCATATCTACACTTCTCATTTTAATCTTAGCACACACTTTTGAGAAAATTTTGTATTTAAGGACTAAATGCATGTGAGCATGCTCAGATGAAAAATAAGTCTAAAACTTCTGCAATATTTATTACAGCCAACTAAGAACATTTTCAAATATTATTGCACAAAAGCTTCAGCATTCCTGATTTAGCTTTAGGGGGTTGGGCATTTAACTGTCATTTCAATGCAATAAAAAAAAAATATATGAAAGGCCATTACTTTTCCTTAAAAATCTCCTTCTCATGGTCTGTCCAGACATTCATGAACTGCCTGTCTTTATAAACTTTCATGGGATCCTCCATCAGCCCGTTCATGTTGATGAACTTCACCCTTCTCTGCTCTGCATCGAACATCATGGGAGGGATGACGGAGAGCTGGCGCATTTGCTTCTCATTATTCTGCAGAACAAAAGACCAAGGAAAGAACACACAAAATGCTGCTACTGATGTTTACAGTTCTTGAATTACCCAGCTGTTAAAGCTCCACATTCACAGCCAGCTTGGGACTTCTTTTTGTACACAACTCTTGCGAAAATTGTTGCTATTGCAATGAACACTTATGGGCAGCTAAAGGAAATAATGTCACAACTGATGAAATACCAAAATGATGGAGGGTTTGAGAAAAGGAAGAGTTTTCACATGTTTGTTACAGCTGTAAAAATCTAGGTTGCAGCAAGCCTGCAATGAGCAGCCACATGAGAGAAATCTAGGGCAGATACAATTAGGAAGCAAAACCCTCAAAAGAAAAGTGTTTGTAAGATCTGCTTCAAGCCACACTTCACACAGATTCTCTTAAAGAGAGAAGAGCTTTCTCTTATCAATGACACAAACCCTCTACAAGACACCTTTCACTGCCAGTGAAAGGATATTTATTGGCTGTGTTTCTACAGCAAAGCACAGCCACCAGCCTCACCTCCTGCTCAGAGAGCCCATCGATGATTTCTGAAATCTCATGTTCACTTCTGGCAATGGTTGCTGAAAGGCCAGCACCTCTTTGGCCAACTCTGAAATGAGGGGAAAACAGAAGGAAAAAGGATAAAGTGGAAATTATCTCTATCTGCAGGTTTTGTACACCACAACGACCTCCAAAATTCCTTATAATGCTGTTAGCAGTCTCTCAAATCAGCTAGGACTGGGCTTTCTTAAGGAGAGTCAGAGCACAAACTCTGTCATTCCCTGCTTGATTTTACAGTGAGTTTGCAAAGCTCAGCAGAAAGGGCACAAAAAAAGGTGTTACCACTAATTCCACTGCAACGTAGGTGCTTCAGATAAATGAATTGGCTTCTGCTGAGCATGAGACATGTTCATCAGTGGCACAGAAATTATCCCCTTAATTAGTACAACTGATACACCTTGAAAGAGCCTTGTTTATTTTCTTTAAGAAAACCACACTAAATTTGCTTTTTATCAATTTGGTCAAGTTACTAATGCAGCACTGAGATTTGTTACAAAAAAAGAAAAATTTCCACTTTTGAACTGATGGGGAGAGCTGTAATTTGGAAGAGTTTTTCATCTCGTGATCTTTACCCTTAGGAGTATCATAATAACATACTCCAGCGTGTGGGTCAAAAAGCATTTCAGGAGTAAAAGTCACCAATAAATGGAGATACCTCAAAGATTTTACTGAATTCATCAATTTGCACAAAATACGTGGAAAAAACCCTTTGTATTTACATGGCAATAGTATTAGAGCACAGCTAGAGAGAGAGGCCATTATTTTACAGAATTAAACAGAATATAAAGAGATGACCCCTCCCCAAGTGGTTTGCAATTACAAAGACATGATATATCCCTAAAGTGGAACTTCTTATGTATGAGTGCTGTTCCCATTCTGACAGTTTACTTTCTACTCTTCTTGATTCCACAAAATCTTACAGCCTTCACAATGCATTGCAAACCCTCTGCTTTCCCCATGTTTTATGACAAAAAGTTGATGTAGACAGACGATTACAAGAGATGAGATTAAATCTTTATGGGGCTTGAACTCTCCAAGGTGTATTGAAATGATTTCAAGCATCAGATAAACAGATTTCAACACAACTGAATCAAACTTGACCTAATTCTAATTTAAATCCTATCTCTCCACCTACAGTACTGCAAGGTGAACTCTCAAGTGAACTGCACTTCATTCCTTTTAAGATTCCTTGCAGTTTCCATCTAACAAATGTCTGATAGATTAAAATTAAATAACAGGGCCCTAATTGTCGCACCTTGAATATTTTAAAATGCAAAAACGTCTGGAATAAAATTACCTGGCAAGTACAACAAAAGATCAGTCAAATTGTTAATTAAGAAGATAAATGGTTTTTGAGTGTGGAGGCTAATGAATACAGGGATCATGAAACACAGGAGTAACACAGACAGTGACAGAAAAATACCAGTGTAAATTAGGGTGTGTGCCCAAAATGAATAGGCTCATGGGAAGCTGATGCTCCAATTGTCTTCAGAACTCCACAATCCCCTTTTGGTGCAGCTTAACTCTCCTCATCTCACAGACACCACAACCTAAGCAGCCTTTGCTAATTGGCCCTTTTCCTGTGTTCCTTTTGGAAAATACGGGGTTTTACAGCAGGTCTGGAGAGGGACATGGGAAAGGAACCCCGTGGACATCACCACAGCAGCCTGAGGGGACACCAAGGGACAAGGCTGGCACTGCTGGCACAGCTGGAGGGGAGGGGCAGCAAAGGGGACACATGTGACAGTGAACAGATAAAGTCATGGAGATCCTTAGGATGGGAAGTGAAACTTGGGCTCAATGCCATGGAAACACAGTGAACAAAGGGAAGAACATTTCACTTCATACTCCGTGACACACTAATATTCTTTTTAAAGCAATAAAGTGATGACCATAAAACTTAATCATTAAAATTAACTAATTTTATTATAAATTATTTTAAAACTTAAGACTGAAGAGCTATTTTGCAGGAATATTTCAAATCTCCAGTAATACCTTTGGAATCTTTCTTGCTGTTCTCTCTGCTTCCGGATTTCTGGGAATTGTTTCTCATAGTACTCCCGTGTTTTGCTCTCCTTGGCTTTCCTGCGGGGATTATTTTCTATCCTGTCTACTTTCTTCTCCCATGCCTCCATCAGCTGATCATAACGTTGACAGATTTTCTGTTCCTGTTAAATTCCAAAAGCAAACCTTGAACTAAGCAAAATACACCAAGTGGTCAGTACATGTCACGTGGGCAGGCTCCTGGAATGCACAGATTTTCCTGCTCCAGTCTCTTCCATGTTGAAGATGACTTACACCAAATTTCCAGCACAGAGAAGGTGAGGAAGTGGATACAAAAATGTAGATTTTGAATATTATGCACTATTTCTTTGTTTTATACATCCTAGTGGTATTTGGCAATTGTCATTACTGCCTTCCAGAAATATCCCACTTTTGTTTTAGCTTAAGGTCTTATTTTTCTAATCAATATATTTGGGAATGCAAGACAAGGGTCCAGACAGAAAACCAGCCACATGCTCCTTTTAGAAAATCATGGTGCTCTTACCCGTTGCTTTCTTGCATGGTTTCTTCTTTTAAAGAATAGGATCAGCTTTTTCCTCATCACCTGGTTTCTGGAAAACAAAATTTGGGAGGGAAGTGAACCACGTAAGAATCGAGCACTTCAAAACTACTCAACAAAACCCATCTCAATTCCAGATGCCAGATCTTTATTATGAATAACAGTTTCAGGGTAAAAAATAGGGAAAATTCCCAATGAAGTTGAGATACCTAAATCACCTAATACTGTGTCTTTTCAGAGAGGAGAGTCTTGAAGATGGCTGGAATAAGCAATTGAGACACAAAAGGTTCCAATTTCAAGGCAAATGCTCTCCTTTACCACAGGAGAGATAATACACTAAAATGAAAACATTTGGTTTAAGCTATTATGCTTTTAAGGGGGAGAAGTCTTTGCAATTCAGCCCTAAAACTAAGTTTTCCAGTATATTATTCAAGAAATAAATACTTTGTAACTGCTATACAAATCTATTTGATGGAGTGGAGCAAGAATTACTTTTTTAGAGTTTTTAAAGGACAGCCAACTTAAATTTTATTATTTACTTTTGTCTTTAAATGAAGATGGAAAGCCAGGGCTTCCCTCTGCCTTCAGCACATATAATGCGCATCTTGCAGAACTGTTTTACAACAGAGAAATCAGAAAGTTACATGGACTGGAAGTTTTTAATTATGGTTAAAACCCACACATCCTATTTGGAGATGACAGCAATGAAAAATGTGAGGGAATGTTTAAGTCCAGATCTCCTGAATGGGACAATGAGAGTTTATTAAAGCACTCACGTTTTGATGTTTTCATGGTAGACCTTGGTGTCTGAGGGTTGGTTGTAAAGTGGCTGCAATTTGGGATGAGAAAGGAACACTTAGCACTTTGCAATGCATGGAACTGTAAATGTGTATGCAACACATTTAACAGTATTTTAGTATTCTGAGAACAGTGCACTCAATCTGACATGCAGCAGAGCTGAAGGGACTACAAGATATTCAGCACAAAGCAAAGATTTCATTACCTAAAATTGGATTATAAGTACTTAGGTATACAATAGTACTTCATTTCTCATACTTCAAACTCTTCTCTCAAATAGTTTAAAATCTATTTTAAAAATCACACTTACATGGCCAATGAACTGACTCAAGCCCCAACTCACCAGTGCATTTAGACACACATTTCTTCTATACGCACTCAGAACTACAGCTGTTCAGCACAACAGAATTAGAGCAACTGGCAACACAGAAAATAGTACAAAATAAAAAATAACAGAATTACACAACTTACCAATTCAACTTTTGGACCAAGACCTTCAAAAATCTTGTGAGCTTCTTCTGCTTTTTTCTGCAAATAAGATTTTTGTGGTATAGTCTGAGTAAATCCTCTGAAGTTCACGTCAAATGTGGATCTGAACTCTATGTTCTCTGCTAAACTCCTGCCTGACCACATGAGATCCTTCTTAACCTACTTCTGCAATATTGCCTCAGCAAATAAAGAAACCTGTACTTGAATTGTGCATTAGTGACTCTGATCTCCAAGTCTGGAAGCTGATAGAGTATAAAAGCAGAAACTGACCTCTGCATTGCAACCTGTGCACTCTGACCTCTGAAATGCAAAACCCATGCATTTCATAATACAGCAAATAATTATAAAAAGGAAGAAAGGTGTCCAGTAAAATAAAGTATAATCAGCTTTGAAAAATGGAATTAAGAGACTAAAATTCTCCAATTGCAGAATCTGGGAGCGTGAATCCATGTGTACATAAACACACCAAGCGTGTCAAAGGTCCTTCATTCACACTAAGTGAAGAACACAAAATAATTCTGGCTTCTTCTTGCATGGAATGCTTGGGACACAGTTTCACTGTACAAAATCTAGCATTGTTTTGCAGGGGGTTTTTAACTCCTCAAAAAAAACCCAAAAGTATTATAATAGAAGTTAGCTGTTCCTCTAAACTACAGAATAAAATTGGGAAATTAAACAAACACATACCACTCTCACAGAAAATCACAATACTTTCAAAACCCCCAGATATCTGACTCCTTAATCTCAAACTACCAGGAAAAAAAAGCAGGAAGCATTTTTGCTGTTACTGTTGGCAATATTACTGAGCTCCTGAACTTTTCTCACCACTTAAACAACACAAGCTCATAATTCACCCATATATTACTACTTCATATCTGTTCATTTATCCAAATCTTAAGTACCAGAAGTCAGAGTTTATAAAGAAGGCACAAAATCCTACAACATATGCAGCTTTTTCTCTTCAGCTTATTTAAAAGTAGAGTCTTCAGCCAAGTTTGTCAGCTCATGTGAGGAATAGGGAATTCAAGATGAATTTCTGAGGCATTTTCATATCACACACTTAGAAGTATATATATGTGTGTGTTTATGTATATATATCTATAACTCATGTATCTCAGCACATGGTCTAAGGATGAGACCCACAGCTCAGAGTGCTTCCAAGACAGAAGGAAGATTGCCGTGATCGAGAATAAAAATGTCATAAAAATGTCTTTCATTTAAAGAAGCAAATGTATAGTAAAAGAGGGGTGGGAAAATCAGTAAAACAGCAAAATTTGCCCCATGGGAGTAAATGAAGAGCTAATGAATGCCAGCACAGAGGCAGGAGAGCCCCTGGGTGAGGTGCAGAGGAACTCACCCGGTTCTCATCGTAAATGATCTGGACGATGCTGCGGTGCTTCTGCTCCACGGGAGGAGGGGACACCGGCCTCTCCGGCTCGGGAGGCTTAGCAGCTTCTTCTTCAAGTTGTTGCTAAGAGACCAAAGAAAGAAAATCAGCCATCCATGTTCCCCCTACCAGTAATTAGTCACCAGAGATAAAATACACAGCTGATCAGTCAGCACTGCCTCTTATTTCGCTTTGCACTGATAAGGAATGAATGAAATGGTTTTAATGCCCACAGGGACAATAACAAGACTATTTTTTGTACCACTGGTAACTCAAATTACCTGTTTACAAGACTGATCTGCCTTGAATAAGATTTGCTTCAGCTTTGACAGTTAAAGCCACTGTCACTTTGTAATTTATCATTACTTAGCTTTAAGCAAAAGTATCACCTTTGGAGAACAGTTACATCAGAGCTGCCTTCTCCCAGTGGAAATAAACCACAGAGCTGCCTTTCTGCACTGGAGATGTTCAAGTGTCACCATTACTGCTGTCTTATTGTTTCAAAAGGTACAAAGGTCCTTCTAACACTCCACAGAGAACATAATTCTAAAGGTACTTCACAGCAAAAAACAAACCACTCCACATGCATTAAAGTTCCAAGACTGCTACAATACCAAACAAGCAAAAAAAAAAAAA
>VXAX01000733.1:295559-315627 GCA_013399835.1 Leptocoma aspasia
AAACACACACAAAACCAACAAAAAAAAAAAAAAAAAAAAAAAAAAAAAAAGCAGCAAAAAAAACCCCACCCTGTAATCCTTTCCTAGCTACTACACTGCTGTGATTTACTTTCACATCAAATAAATCTGGTTCAGCAACATCTTCATTTTTTAAATATCCTTCAGCCATGCATGCCACAAAAATAGAGCAAAGAACTTCTGACACCAGGGGATCCATCCTGCTTTACAGTCCTGGCTAGAACGTGCTACATTGCTGTGCAAGAATTCCCTAAAATTTTAGCAGAATGCCCTAAGACGTGGCCTCAATTGTTTCAACATCAACTTCATAGTTTTTTTTAAGTCAAATCACAGACAAAGGTGCACAAATGACCCTTCATAAACGAGTTGCACAGCACTTGCTGATTTTGTGGAAAAGTGCACAGAGAGATAAGCATCATAAACACACAGGTACCCAGTGACATGCTTTTTTGTTTTTCTGCTGGAGGTCACTTTACAGGTCATTAAAATCAGATGTAATTAAATGCTTCCATACACACACACAGCTCCTGAGAGTTTTCTGTTTGTTATCCTCGACCTACAAGTTAACAAATCCTACAGCGTAACTCTAATTTCCTCCAGAGTTCCAACTAAAAAGGAGTAAAGCTGGCACTTTTTCTATCTGGATCTTTGAAAGTCAGAAAAGGAAAAGGAAACAAGGACTTTGTTTTTGTCAATGACTAACAGATGCCTCGATTGAAGGGTGGGTTTACTTGGCCACAACAGCTACTGGGAAAGCAGCAACTTCTGCCAGCAAACACTTCCTTTGCTCCCAGTGGCTGAAGTGCAGCTCTCTGATGTAAAGCATAGCCAGGGCCATACAAAAAAAAAACGATATTTCCTCCTTTATTTCTCTGCCCTCTGTGTTTATTCACACCCCTTCTACTGCACCTTCCCCCAAGGCTGACCCTAGCTCCAGATGTTAGGATCTCTTGCCCTTGGGAAAGCAGATGATCCAGGGGCTTTTGTAGAAGCTCTGGTTTTGGAGATGCATGTAAGGGATTCTCCCCTTGCACAGACTACGAAAGAAGAAAGATGATCCTCCCCTCAGCCAGCAGGCAGCTCTGAAGCTGAAATTACAGTCACAGTGCCCTTGTTTCACAGCAGTTTCAAATATAAACCCATCTACTGCTCCTGTTCCTACGTGGCTTTCTCTTGCTTTCAAAAATGTTTAAAACTGAGTGATGTCCAACTTATTTAAAATAAAATCACACACATAACCCTTCCTTTTCAACTTCTTCATCTGCTTTGTGTAACCAAAAAATTCACCATCACCAAATGAGGTTTTTCCACACCTCTTCCACTGCCAGAAAACAAGAGCAGTGCCGCTGTGCTTACTTGCTTTTTCTTCAGTTTCAGGATTTGCTGTTCCACTTTTGCAATTTCACGATCTACGCGGTCCATGCTCTGTATCAATTCTTCCTTTGACAGCTTGGAAGGTGAAGCATTTTGGTCCTCCCCACAAGGCTGACCAGAAATTGGAGAAGATGGTCCTTCATGCTTTCCTCCAAAAGCTGGGTCCTTCCATGGGGACAGGAGATGGGGGGGAGATAGAGAGGAAACCAGTCATAACTTGGGAATGACTGCTCAGTAACCAAATATCCAGGAATTACAACAACTTCCAGTTATCTGTATCTCTGTTGAGAAGTCAATTAAAGTTCTCATAATGGTCTAAGTCTTTTATGCAATATTTACCTTGAAAGCAAAATAAGACCCAAATGCCTTCCTTTTAAAATACATCTTCATAAATGTAAGCAGTAACTTTTATTTTTACAGGAAGGGTTACTTGAGAGCCATTCCTCAATACTCTGCACCTATACTGAGGAGGATATTCTTGAAGATAATCATGACCAGCATGATAAAGCACATCTGGAGTTAGTTGTGGTTATAAATGTGAAGTTCCTTTGAATTTAGTTTTAATATTCAATATCTAAAATAGAAAATACCCACCCCAAACTAGATGGTCCTAGATTTAGCCAAAATGAGACAGTGACAAGTATAATTTGTGTTATGTAAATAAGCAGATTCATTTCAAATGCTTAAAAGGGAAAAGGGGGCGGAAGGAAATACTTTGACTATTCAGTCCCAATGTTAATTAGAGTAAAAAATGGACTTGCAGGCATCTGCCAGCCGCTTTCAGCTGAAAAGCAGAAATATTTCATGCACTATGCTACAAACATTTTACAACTGAGGTTTGAGTGACTTAAGAGAGTAGTGGCAACTCAGAATTCCAGTCTATTTACTGTGTTTGAGTCAGACTGTGTACGAGAGTAACACTGACTCATGATCACAGCTTCTGATAATGTGTAAAAGTAAATTTTTGGGATTAAAGAAAGAACCTAAACAAACAAAAAAATTACCTAACAGAAAAAATCCAATTAGCTCACTGCAACACAAAGTTAGACCTTTAGCAGTGTAACAGCAAATGGTTTTACCTTCTTAATATCTGCAGACCTCAACCCCTCCTGCAGAGGATGCACTAAAGGCAGGACAGTGGCTGCACTGACACGCTGGAAATGGGAATCAGACACTTGCTCAAGACGTGGTCTCTTAGATTCCAGTGAATCATGATCTGTCTGAGATGGACCTGGATGGAACTGCTGTTCATAGCCAGTCCTCCTTTCCTGAGGCCTATACAGAAGAGATAAACTGTTAAAATACACATTTTTGATACAAGAAAAATCTTCAACACTTTTTAATTTTAAAGGAAATGCCATTTGGTGAAGTTCCTTCTAAACAGTAAAGCAGACAAATGTTTTTAAATATGATTTCAAAAACACAACAGTTAAAATTCATTGGAAAAGAGAAAGTGAACTTGAACCTCAAATTAAAGGCACTCCTATCGTTACATAACCTTAAAGAAACTCAGCACTTCTACAAGGATATTGTTCAAATCAAAGCTCTGATTCAAATTATAAACACACCAAAAATCCATGAGAAAAGCACAGTACTATATTCCACTGAAGATGGCCACAACAGCACCATTATTGAATTTTTGCAGCCAAATAATTTTTAAATATACACAGGATGCTTGAGATGAGCCATGGGTCTGTTTGGAACTTGATCTCTACCAAAATGCTACTCTGTGACAGAAGCAGTCATTGATTCAATCCATGAGTCATTTAAAGACTCCTCCTCCTCAGAAAAATGCTCAACAGTTATCACTTGCTGCTCCCAGTGCAGTGCACAGGATGTCCATAAAAGACCCTCATATGCTTCAACATCTTCCTATGAAGTGCCACTGAAGAGATGACAGCAGCAGTTTCCTGCAGTTTGCCAGAACTATCAAATAAGCTTTTACAAATTTACAGTCTGGGGGGGTGTGATTTACTACTGCTATAAACTCAATTTTGAGAACTCTAAAAGCTGCTGTGATTCTCAGCATTAAAACAGAGCCTTACTGACATTTTGCTGACACAAGATGAAGGCAATATGGAAGCCCCAGATTTCACTATCATCAAGTTATTTCTGGGAATATCCTAATGAGATTTTAAGCCAGACCAGTATTTACATAACATTCATCATGGGTATTTGTTCAGAACCAGATCGGTCAGTTACAGCCAAAATAAACCTCCAGCAGTAATCCTGCATATAAAGTTGCTCCTAGCAGATATATTCACTAAGAGTCCAAGGCAAGAGAAGGTTGTTACAAGCAGTAAGTGCAAGAAAAGAAGAGGTTGTTACAGGCACTAACATTCATGACTGTACACCAGCAGCCTAACACACTAAAGAATTGAGTGCATAAATCATTCCCCCTAAACAGAAGCATATTCCTGCTAACTTACTACAATGCAGTTAATATTATTCTGATCTGTAGTGGGATTTTAATCTCTGAATTTGATTTTCAGAGAACATTCAACGCTCTTCAAATGAATGCTTGACATTGTCTGAAAACCTGCTTGAACCTACCAGCAGCACAGCAATGATGACGTACATTGATCACCCCTCAACATCCCCCATGCAGTGGGAGGAAGAGATTGGCAAACTGAAAGTGAACTCCAACATCTGATTCAGTGCTGCTGTGCACCGTGGGGAAGCCCAGAGCAGCTGCATGCAGGAGCTTGGTGCTCACACCCTTCCCAGTCAGCCCCTCACCTGTCAGAGCCGGGGTGGAACTCGGAGAGCAGGGAGGGCCTGCGCCGGAGCTGCTGCTGCTGCTGCTGCAGGAGCTGCGTGGCCTGAGTGACCTCCAGGTGAGAGGAGCGATAGTCGGGAACTGCAAATTCCTGAGGGGAACACCTCCATGTCAATAGGGACAGAAGCACCCAGTGACCACCATCATTTCCAAAGATATTACATACAGAGTAACGCCACATCGATAAAGTCTTATTCCAGCTCAAAAAATGTTTGCAAATGGCAGTTCTGAGATTGAAATAAACTTTAAAGAGATTAAATATTTATACTAGGAATTCCACCTAGTTTATTAACAACTTCTAACAAAACACAGATGAGTGAGCAGCAAGCAGATGAATAGCCTTTAAAAAATATTCTTTAAAATCAGTCTTGCACATCCAACTGCAAAGTGGTAAAATGAGAGCATCCTTAAGCGAATTTCTTTTGTTACCACCTCAAGACATTTTTACATCAGATACTATTAATCAGGACTAAGAGTCACACAAGATGCATCTTACAATTGCTACAATTTACAATCAAAGTGAGGTACAAGACTATTTATCTGTATTTTTGTGTGATCAGCCACTATCTTTTAAAATTTATATGTAGCTGGCACTAACCGAAGAGAAGCTCTACAAGACATGTAATAGATCATTACCCATGAGATTCAGTTTTCATAAATTATCTAAAAATAAGCATAGAGCAAGCCAAAAAGCTTCAATTTTCGAATTTCCTTTTGCTAACATGGAAGTAGAAGAAAGTATCATCCAAAGTACATCCAAAGAATCTGCAGCAGGAGGAGAATCTCATTAAAATGAGGGAAACCTGAACTGTTGTAAAGCCAACAGCTGGTCCTCCACAGCACAGAGCACAGGATGGCAGAATAAAAGCTTGGCAGAAATGAGCAAGCTGAATATCCTTAGAAATCTTTACTCCCATTCTGGCCAGCAGAACTCAGCTGGCAGCACTGGTACAGCTGCTTCAGAAAAAAAAAATCAGTGTAACACAAGTTTTTACACATTCTGCACCTTGCACAGAATTTTGACAAGTACCACACTTAACTTACAAGAATTCTAGCCCAATACTGCAACAGAAGTTTAGGAACACAACCCCTACTGAATTCATTCAAACCATGAGAAACCAATGATAAACCAGGACATTTATATTAATAAAGGGCAAGGAGGGCAAAGTAAAACAGAAGAAGTATTTAACTAAGCAGACCGGCAGCAGCTCTCCCAACAGGGCACACGGATGCGTTTTCAAACGCGAACGACTCGTGTTATCTTAGTTTAAAAACCAGAAATAATCCCTTTTTGGCAGGGCAAACACTTGAGTGCAGCCTGGCTACAGCCCAGGCTCTGGGTGTCCCCTTACCTGCTGGTGGCGGGTGCTGGGGAAGGTGTACTGCACAGAGTGGGGCGGGTACCGGCTCTGCTCCGTGCTGAAAGCTCCTTGGTTCGGAGGGTAGCCTGAACTTGACATTATCAGGGAAGGAGTCTCCACAAAGCTGTGAGATCAAGACCAGCAAGCAATCATGTTTCTAGGAAACCGCCTAAAGGGAAAAAGATTGCTGATAAGCACTGAAGTACCAGATGTACTCACAATACATTACAGCCATAGTCACCTAAGCAAAACAACCATTACCAGTAAAAGCTTTTTCCTGATGTATTTATTTAATAGGTTACTCCAGTCTGAAACATGTTAACGGGTCTTAAATGGGCTCAAAATGAGACGTGTCAGCATTGTCTACACAAAGATTTGAGGATTATATTGTGGGAATACATCCTCTCACCAGTTAGCAGTTAACTTAGAATTTGATAAGAAAACTAGGTCACTTTAAATAAATTTTAAAGAGGTTATAAGTCTATAGCTGGATTCTGCATTTACAGTAAATTTCCTTAGCACAACATGGAGTTCACTTTCGTTTCTTCTACAAAGTTTCTGGATTCCATGAGCTGTTGCTGACTTTCAGGTCCAGATAGTCTTAGGGCTGCACTCAGTGTCACCTACAGTTCACTAAACCCCAGTGCATTAGTCAGGCCCTGAATGCCATCACCATCCAACAGCAGCTTAACTCAAGCAGTCAGTAAAAAAGGCACTCACAAAAGCAGAAAACCAGCTCTGCTTCAAATGCCAGCATAGTTTGGCTCCTACAGGATGCCAGAGACTGAATATACCACAAAGCCTTAAAACAATCCTGCTTAGTTGACAATCAACGACTACTTTGCCTCTACTGCATTCTGCAGCTGCAGATGGAAAGCAAACACTGAACTGCAAACTGATTGGGGAAAGATTTTAAATACTGCAGAAATCCAGACAAGTTCCCTGTCAAAGTCTGAGCATGCCTGAGGCTGGGTATAGGTCCAGCTGCTAAAGTTCCAAATAAACTGATTCAACCCTGCCCCCCACCAGTGTTTTAAGCAGGTAAATTATGGCTTTAAGCAAAAAAGTGGGACATAAATATATTTTTATCAGATAATATTTTTCTCTGATAGCTCAAAAGATGTAATCCCAGGAGCCTGTGTATTAAATCCCGAATTCTATCAGATGTGGAGCAAATTCTCAATCTGTTGCCCAGAGCCCAGCAGACATATCAGACCTTCAAATAAACTGTTGATCTCTGCCTCAATGGCTACATTTCACAGCACATTAATCCACAGCATTTCACAGACATCACCTATAAAGTTATACCTCTGAACTGCATTTTCCATTACCAGTCAATAGACAAAACCAGCTCAGCAAAGAGTAAGCTATACAAACAGATGTTAATGTATAGCTGACATATTTTATCATTTCTGTTCTGGTCAGAGGATTTTTCTGCCTCAACTCTCATCAAACAAAGCTTTACATGTTGGACTACCAGAATAATGAGACAAATTTACATTTACCTCTTAAACCTGATTTTCAGTTATGAAAAATCAAAGAAAAAGACAACAGTTTCTCTTTCAAAGCAACACCACAGGTCACTAGTAGTGCGCTTTATAGTAGCTATACATCTATTATAGTACCTGTAATTCATATCCAAGTGACAAGCTGTAACAGAATGCTTCACCATTAACATTTATTATACTTCATCATTCACCCTGCATTCATTGGAGTACAGCTTTACCTACTCTGTGATGGTCTAATGGCTCTGAGTCATATGATTTCCATTTAATCAAGGCACAGTGTCACAAAGCCAGCAGGTTCAGCTGCACACATGGTGAGAGCAGAGAGCTGTCCCTGACACTCCACAGTATCCCTGAACCCCAGCCCCAGCCACAAGAAAACCCCTGATTTTCATTTCTTACATGGACTTTCAGAGGAATGAAAGCTATGACACATGGCTGTCAGCTCAATCCAATGTTTCCTGATGGGATAACTCCTCCTGTCACAGGCTGGGGCACATGCACCAGTAGATGAACTGGCTCCATGGTATAAAGATGCTCAAACACTTTAAAGTTATGGAAATACAAATCTCAGTTGGATTAATTGCTGATGTCCCAACCTGTGTTCCCTCAGCAGCTCCACGTGCAGAGATCTGAAGAATCTGGGGATGCAGAGGGGATCAGGAGAGCAACCAGCTGAAAATCACACACAAATACAGCCCAACCACTGCACGATTCAAGGTCCTTCCTAGTTTCTCTGTGCCAAGTTACATCTGCTCCTTATTCCCACACTATTCAGTCAAACCCACAAGTTGATCATTAACTCAGGTGCTGAAAGTTCAAGCCACGCTCACTTTCTATGATGCTATAAAAGCCATTTCTCCATTCACAAGAACTTCAGTGCACACAGTGTTAGGTTGGTGTTCATCTCGAAATCTTTCACAATTGCAGTGAGAGGGCCTGACCATCTCCCCAGATTCTGCACTGGACATGGAAAGATGAGAGAGAAGGCGTGGAGTACAAGAATGAGCATCCTGCATCCATCTAAAAATGTCAACCTAATCCCCCTGATAACTCCAGGTTTTACATAATACATAGGGCAACACTGAATCTGATGACTTTCCTATTGAAAACTGCAAGTGTGATCATGTTCATAGTGGAATTTTTTTAAAAGGGGAATAAATGAAAGTTGCCAGCAGAGGAAGGCAACAAGGAGCATTAGAGATTACAATCATGGTAAATATGAGAGGTGAGAAGCACAGAGAGGAAAAAAAGAAAACATGAAGTTATCAGAGGTGTGGGACCACTCTTCCTCCTCCCTGAGGGAACTGGCAAAACAGCAGCAGAGATAAGGGGGTAACAGTAGAGGAAAACACGTGGTCATATATTGGCAATTACAAGGTGTGGAGGGAGCTAAAGGATGGGGATCTCATTTCTTTTAAGATAAAATCAACCCTGGAATATAAACACATAAAATGACACTGAAGTACAATACTCCCTCCCTCTAAGCCTCCTTTTCCTGTTAGACATAGCCACATGCCTGCACACCCTCCTGATCTGACCCCTCTATGTACCCTGCAGACCCCCTTATCTCCCAGGCTCCTACAGCATGAGCTTGTTCATCCTCTCTGCTGGGAGGGGAGGGATTTTTCCCAATTTCTGCCAGCAGAATTAACACCAATATTCTGCTCATTTCTCCTGTCTTACTACCTTAATTCTGCAATTGTGGATGTAAGTGCTTGACTTCAACTCCTATTTCTCTGCAGGCAACCTTACGACCTGTCAGCCAAAAGCATCTGCCTCTCTCTCTTCAGCATCTGCTCACACATTTGCAGCAGACACAGATTATTCTTCATCAATCCAGTTCCTGGGCAGTGAGGGCAGTGCCAGCTTCCTGCTGTAACCTCTCCAATGTCCATA
Organism: Leptocoma aspasia; assembly: GCA_013399835.1. Taxonomy (NCBI): domain Eukaryota; kingdom Metazoa; phylum Chordata; class Aves; order Passeriformes; family Nectariniidae; genus Leptocoma; species Leptocoma aspasia. The sequence goes on from VXAX01000733.1 coordinate 304,496, forward strand.
CATCCAGATTATGTTTAAATACAGCCATCCTTTTGCATAAAACTGTGTGTGCAGACTGTAAACAACCTCATCCGGGCTTTCCTCCCTGCTGTATCCTTTCACTAGTCATGACAAACCTCCTCTTGCTCTACCCAAAGCCAACCAGAATCCTCCTGGAAAGTTCCTCACTATTTATTAACTCTCTCTGCCTTCTCTGATCCTTGCACTGCTTCCCCTTCCCCTGCCACAACAGAGGCTGCTCATCTTCATTTTCAGCACCCATGATAAATTACAGCATGAGAAATCAGCTTCCAACCCTGCTCAATGACAGCAAGATGCTATTTTTCAGACAAATATTTTGGTACCTTTTCATATTATTCTGCAATTTTCAGAGGTTAAATATATAAATGTTTAAAAGAGCTGTTACAGGCTTTGGAATTCTGCCTCATGTCTCACAAAGATAAAGTTAGGTCATAAATACTTTCATACAGCTGCCAACCAAGCTGGCAAATTGTCTGCCTCATCAAATACTGACAATTAGAAGGGGCAGAAAGAAAAAATTCTTGTTTTGCAGCACAGAAGGCAGAGATTGTGCTGTAATGTCCCATTTCACTGACACTCCCAGACTCTATGACAAAATAGATGGGGAAACCCAGTAGCATCAAATGGGTAATATTAAAAAAAAATCAAATTACAGGACACACAGGAACAAAGAATCAAAAAAGAAGGAGTTAAGTGAAGATACCCAGGGGAGAAAAAGCAATGACAAGAGTAATGGATTCAGGAATGGTTAAGAGATACTTGGCCTTGTGTTAATTTGAGCTTCTCAGGCAAGGAAATGATTTAACAATGTTTATTTCTAAAGGTATGATGATATTTCTGTCTTTGGCCAGCTCAAACTACTGAACAGATCCAATTCAGAACTCCCTTAAAAGCTACTGTTCACACTTACATTCACCATATGCAGGGAATTTTGAGTAAGTCAGAAATAATTTGGAACTGAATATTATAATGGCAACAATCACGGCGTAATTTCAGCTTGATCTCCAGAACTCAAAATGCTTCAGAAGCAGAAGTACAAACTATCTTCAGCAGACATGTGGGAAAATGAGTCACAGAAAGGTTAAAAAATCTATCAAAGACTCCCCAGGAAATAGTCAAAGTCTGAATCAGAAATAAGACTCAATTCTTGCAGCACTTTGAAGGCGCTGCCTGAGTGAAGCAGTTCTTCACTTGGGAAAACACAGCAGGTTAAAATCTGGGGCTATTTTTAGCAGGCCAGTTCCCCAAACCCCTTCACTGTGTGGCCACACAGACCTGACAGCAGCTGTCCCAGGGCAGGGCAGTCACCTGCTCCACTTGCTGGAATATCCTGTCTCCAACTCTTACCTTCATGGATAACAGACCAGTCTCATGGGCAAACTCAGTTTTCCTTCAGCTATCCAAAACAAGCTGACATTTCTGCATTTAGAGTAATTTTGGTGCCATCTTGAAGTGCTTAACCAACATTTGCTAATTAAATTTCACATCCTTTTGGGAATTTTCCTCATCTTGTTTTTGAGCAAACTAAGAGTGCAAAGAATGAGATTACAGTCTAACCCGAGTTGGGGGATTTTGTTTTTAAATCAGCAGCTTTAGTAAATTGAGCTCTGATGTAACTAACCCATGGCAGAGCAAGGGAGGCTCTGCCTTGCACAGGGGCTCTACAATGAATCACAAAATTAATTCAGGGATATTTATTCAAAGTTTACTCTGGTGAGAAAATGAAGAGTGAAGGGAGTGTTTCAGCAGCTGGTTCAAAAGGCCTTATCCAAGACATGATAACAATACTTGTGAATAATTATTTCTGTGATTTCACTTCATAAAAAGGTAATGAAACTACCTCATGGATAAAACCAAAATCAGGCTGTATTTATGGCCCAGCCTATTAAACCACACTGACCAGACTTCATGAATTACAGACCCTTCAAAACACAATGCTTCAAATTGCATAAAACGAATCAAAATTACAAGTCAAGAGTCACATAAACAAAACCCTTCAGTGTTTTGCTAGCTTTGCAAAACAAATCTTCCCAGTAGTATTCCGTTTTACCAGGTAATCATTAACCTGTTCAAACACCAAACAAAAACATCAACTTTGAATCCTGGGGATATGCCATACACCAGAAAACACTAATATGCCCATTCAAGACAGATTGCTAAAAATAGCTTAATGGGTCCAATTCCAATAAAAAGTTATTTATTTGAACTACTGGACACAGTACAAGGTTGAGTATCATCTCCCATCTGAAATCCCTGTGCTCAGAACATTACCAGTAGGGCTGCAAGCTCACACTGACTTAACAGTCTAGAAAGTCTTCCCTAAAAAGCACCAAACACTTCCAGAGCGCTCATCAGTCCTCCAGTCACTCCTCACTGTCCACTCATCAGCAAAGTCAAATTTATTCAGATGGAAAAATTTAGTGACAAAGTAAAGAGTTCAGGTTCAAACTGATCTGTGTCAACCCTGAAACCTGACTACAAAATTCTGCAAAGTGGGATGGGATGGGATCAATAGATAGGACAATCCTGAAAGATAGAAGGTTTTCATTCAAGAACCTACCAGAAGGTTGGTGCCTGAGCAGATTTAAGATAATTCTGTGCTTTAAAACTGAAGGAGCTGTATTCCAGCTACAATGGCCAAGCTTACAGACATACTGCAAAGTATGAAAATCTGCTGGGCATACCCTCCAAAAGATGAAAAATTCTTTGCGTGCTACAAGCAAAAAAAATGTTCAAAGGTCAGCACTAAAATTAAAGACAACTTGAGTAATGGTCACTTAAATATGCCCCAGAGTACTGTGCTTCCCATTTCTGCAGAACACAGGCATCATCCTCAAAGCTCAGGGCCCCTTCCACACTTTCTCTAACCTATTTTTCACTCTTTTTTCACTCAGTTTTATGCTGCAGAATACCCAAAAGTTTGTAGTCAAAGCACAAGGACATATGCTATTGGAATGAACAGAAACAATGAATGCATTTTCTCCAAGTTGAGAACAACTCACTGGTGAATTTTCCAAGACAATTCCATATGTGCAAATGCCTTTTCTTCTTCTGTGACAGACAGAACCATAAATTCCCAAATACACTATAAATTCCCAAGGACTTTAATCTCACACAGTTGTACTCCCTCTACTCACAAAATTATTGACGGAAAAATCACTACTTCTATCCCTGCTAGAAATACAGTAAAAAAGTTACATTTGTAAGGCTGTGTTTTACTACCAACACTGAACAACATTCTCTCCATTAATTATTAACATCATATAAATCAAGCAACAGGAGTATTTCAAAAATAGATGCTAAGAAAAGCCCAAACATCTGAATTCAACCCTTTTCACGTCCTGAAATTTTTTTTAATGTGCAATATAATCTTATTTGTGAACATCCAAAGCAGCAACTCAGGCTCTACAGTGCCTGACATATTCTCCATGACACATGGTAAACTTTAATTTAGCCAATTACAGACGTGACACAAGTTAAGGAGCATTACAGCTGTCAATTCAAGATGTCACTTTGACTCTGTACTAGGAAGACTTTCCCATCTCCATCAAGGGAGCCAAAAAATTAAAATAGGTTTTTATACTCCATATTTTAATAGGGAAAGATTCCTTATTCACAGGTTATCAGCTGCTTAAAGTATTTCAAGTAATAGTTTTAATAGTTTTTGGAACACTAAATATTAACTAAGTATTAAAGAGTCATTCAAAGCAATTTTTGTTGCCATTCCAAAGGTGAAAATTGGTTGCATCCTTACACATGCAATTTACATCCAAACTCTTGCCACATCTCAGGATCACATTGTTATGCTTCATCTTTAAATAACAGTTCCTTTCCCTCTCTCTCCTGCTACAAATACAAATAGAATTTCTACTCTACCAAAATGGGGTTGATCAAATTCAGCTGACAAGATACTCTTCTCCTGGAAATTCTATTTTAATCCCTCCTATAATTTATGATCTCAAAGAAAAGTTGCTAATACATGATTTCAGGACCCAGGCCATACACAACTTTGCTGCATTATAGGGGGGAAATAACAGGAAAAACTAAGATGACATTAACATCTTTGGAAGTTTCTGATCAATTACCCACTTGCTTACCAAAAAATAAAATAAAAATAGAGGGATGCTGAGCACATCCAATTCCAATAAGAGCCCAGATCTCCAGCATCCACTCACCAGTTACCACCCAACACCCTGGGATACAGAGAATCCCTGAGGGAGGAAACCTCCTCCTGGATTTTCATGGAGGAACAGCTCTTACACCCTGCCATGGAGCTTATCCAGATCTCTTCTGCCAAGGAGGGTCACAATAACACCAAAACCAGCCAAAAGATGTAGGAGGAAGTCCTCCCTTCAGAAATGGAAATTAAGGATGTAGACATTTCCTTGACTAAAAATACCACGGAGCGATGACTTAAAACTGAGAAGGGTACAAACATTACAGGGTTTTCTTGTTTTAAAAGTATGTCATAGAAACAAAGATAGCTTATTTCCTAAAAACATTTTCCAAGGAACACCAGATTCCTGGTTGTCCCAATATTGTAAATAGCACAGAGTTAATGCACACCATGAAAAAATTTCATGAGCCAAAGGACCCAAATCTCCAGAACTGAATGCCCAAAGCAAACCCTACAGAGCCTAAGTGCTGCACAGGGAAGGAGTCACATTCTCAAGAGGAAACAGCTTTTTTCTGAGGTGATTCCAGCAGTTCTCAAATCCCAGACATCTCCCTCACCCCTTTTGAAGGCCCCTATCCCTGCCACAGGGGTAATTCCAATGGTTCTGAAACATCAACTGGAGCATTCAAACTTCACCCTGAAAACTGCAATGTGAAACAGAAACCAGCCCAGGCATCCTCAAGAGATGCTACACAAACCACAGTGACAGGAACTGCAAAAAACCTTCCTCAGCAACTCATCCTCACTCATGAGTGTCCAACAACTCACTGAGCTTTGCTCCAATCCACTTCTTTCCTCACATTTCATCTATGACTTAGAAATAGCCCTACCTCAAAGTTCATATGCATCACACAGTATGCAGAAAATATTCTCTCAAAACAACAATTTTGCTCCTTCTTTTTTGGACTGAAAGTGTAGACAGCTCAAGAACAGCTCCTGCACGTGAAGTTATTCCTTCCCTGTTAATCCACCTGCAGGTAAAACTGCTTTTGTTGTCACTTAACAGCCAAGAAATTCTGTGGTCACAGTTTTAAGTTTCCAGGATCTTCCTGTAGTTCACTGATTATCAAAAGTGGATCTGCAGTGACAGTTTTTAAAAACAGCTTTGGTTTGGAAAAGGAAATATAACTTGAGTAGTCCATACTGACTAAATCCACAAACTATGATGGATTGTAAGAAAAAACACTCATAGAGAAAGGGTCAGGGCAAACCAAGTATCAGCCTCATAATTCCCTGCAGCTGACTGGGTTCAGATAAAATCAAGTCTAGATTTTAACTAAAAACTACAGAAAGGCTAAAATGACATTTTTAACTGTATCTAAGAGCAATGACTTGGTCCATTCTGATACTCACAGGAAATGCACCAGGGCCTTCTGGAAACAAAGTTTATTGCTACTACATTTATGATTACATTTAAGATACTCTATTTCACAGGAAATGCAACAATATATAAAGATATAACTCCAGTTGGGACTCACACGACAGCCTCCAAGCCATTGAAAAAGGCAGGGAATGAAAGACATCTTGAACTATGAGTGGTATAAATAATCCTTTAGATCTGGAGCAACAAAACCCAAAACCAACCCAGAACTTCAAGGTTGTAGATATGTTTAAGTTTGATCTTTGAGACCATACAGAAACACCAGCACCTATACAAATAATGGCTAAAGTGGAACAGGTAAGTGACATTTATTATGACAGGTTCTGGATACAACATTCCAAGACAGCTAAACCATGAAGTTACAATGATTATATGGGAGAATTCCCACTTTGCAAACACCCCTTCTCTGCAAATCCAGCATTTCAGATAGAATTAAAACAGAACTAAAGTTGAGAATGTGAGCCTGATGAGACAAAACTCTATAGGGCATATACAATTTTTTGACTTACAATAATTAATATTTTTTGCCCCAAAATACTACTAATGAGGTGAAGAGTGCAGCTGATCTGAAATCATATACCTGCCTCGTTTGCTGAACAGCACTTGAACTTGTCATGAACTTGTGTGTTAACTCTGTAACACTGACAAACAGGACAGGAATCAGTCGGGCTTGCAGCTGATTTATATTCACATTTGTTAGCCGTGTTCCCTGGAACGTGAACGCATTTTAATTCCTTCAGGAGAGCATTTGCTCTTCCAGGCAGCCCCGGGCTGTGCCCAGGAAGCCCAGCAGAGGTTCCAGGTGGAGCTCTGTGCCCCACAGCCAGGGAATGCTCTGGGCTGTTTGCAGCTCCCCCAGGACAGGAGCCCTCTGACACGGTGAGGACATAAAAGAGATTTACCCAAATGTCCTTTCCCTGCAGCACGAGGCTCATGACTCCAGAGGAGTTAAAGCATGTTTTACACTTAACATCATCCCTTTCATTTATAAGTGTCCTTTTCCTCAACACCTTTGTGACTGTATTTTCATTTTCAGTTTTACCCAAGAGCAGTCACTCAACATGCACAGAATTTTTAAGTCCTGGCCAACAGTTTGTCCAGGTAATTTGTCTGCATAAATCATACATTTCTACATCTTCTACTGCTGAAAGTTAGGAACAATAGGATTTTTCAGAGATGGCTGATGCATCTTTGTACCAAGTGAGTATCTTAAATTTTGCAGTAACCTTTGCAATCCTAAGCAGGTGAAGCTGCTGACTTCAAAACCACATAGACCAACATCTTCCTTGATCCTGAAGAAAAATAGAAGCTCCATCAAATCAGTCTGGGAGGGGCAACACTATGAGTGGTTTAGATGTGGAGCTAGGCAAGGACATGGGAATATCTCTTAGGATACTGAGAAGAAACACTCCAAGCTCCAAGGTAAGACTGAGCCCTCTGTCTCACACAACTCCCTGAGCAGAGCCCCAGCAGGCCCAGGCTGTGATTTAACAGATGGTGGGAGAGCACTGGAGGAGTGTGGAAGGCAAAGGGAACCTCACAGAAGTTCATTAATTGAGGGAGAATCACTGAAGGAGAGGGACACTGAAATGGAAGACACATTCAGCACTGTCCTGGCTATCTGCATGATTTAGAAGTATCACAAAGTAAATATTTACAGACAGCAGTCCTGCATAGGTCAGAATTTTTATCTGGACCAGTTACAGTAGGGAGGGAAGGTACCATGTTCAGCTAATAGCCCAACACTGAAACACTGATTCAGATTTGACTAAAGAACATAAATGACTTGAAGAGTTCAAGCCTGGCATCCAGGAAATGTTTGTTTGCATTATGAAACCTCTGTCTGGTTACAGGTCTGTTCTTGAGATTGTTCTGTGCTGCACTGCACCTGCACAAGGAATAGACCCCTTCCAGCTCCAACAATCGTTAAAATCTCCAATGTAAGGCACTACACACACCAGAACTCTAAACAGGATTTTCAATTGGGCAAGAAAACCTTCATTTAAATCATCCTGTAGGCAAAAGGCTGTACAGAGGAATAAAACATTTCACCAGAACTTTTGCAGAGAGCTTTGAAAAAGTATAAATTTCTTATTTATAAGAAATATTGTTCCCTACTAGAGAAGATTTTTTCAGTTCCTTTCATGCACTTAACAGCAGCTGAAGCAGAAGCAGCTCCCCTTCCCTGCAAGCATCTCTCATTCATGCTGCAACTGAGGAATGAAACAACTGAGAAGATGCAGTGAGAGGGGCACAAGGACTGTGGAAAGGGACTTGAGGGGGGCACTGGAAAGGAGTTTTAGGGTCTGTCCCCACTTCTACCACAGTTTTTAACAGAGTTTTGTAGATCTTTTTAGATCACAATGGAAAACATGTCTGCCCCAAAAGAGCAACTAAAATGAGTGGTTGTAGGAGACAAAGTGTATTCAAAACAAAACAGCTGCAGCATAATGTAGCAAAATGAATATATTCTGATTCTGTGCATGTAATTTCAATCTGGAGAGTTACTTTTAATTGATGGGTGCAACGATTAAGAAGCTAGAGAGAAGCAACACTTGTAACATCCTCTCATCCTCTCCACACATTAAAAAACACATATTACAACTCCTAGAAAGAAGATTCCAAAATGCTGCTCTTTCCCACATTTCAGCAACAAGTTTAGGTATTTTAGTGACCAACATCAAACAGTGTATTTCAAACAAATTACCCTGCACATAAATCACAAAAGAACTCTCTTTCTTCAGCAGCCCATACCATATCACAAAGAAAAGCGACGTAAAGAAAAAATTAACCACGCTTTCACAATAAAGGGTCACTGCAGTTGGCTTCTTTCCCCTGAACTTTTGAATCCCTGGGCTAAGCACGAAGCTCTTTCATTCCCCCCAACACAAGACACCACATTTCAGCTAACTAGAAATCCACTTCAAATATTCCAGACTTCCTTTCCAAATGTCAAGGTTGTTTAGTTAATCAGGAATAACAACATGCTGCAGAATAAAATTCCAGTGCAAAACTGCAACAGAGCTGCACAGTCCTTGTGTGCAGGGACATAATTGTGTCCACTTCTTCGGGCATTTACACTGTGCCATCCCACGTACCACCACCAGTTTTTGTTATAATTGCACTGGATTTTACCTCTCAAATCATCCTGCCTAGGACAAAAATCCCTATCTGAGCTCAAACAGTTCATAACTATAGCGCTGTACCGAAAATTAACAAAAGAATCCTGCCACAAAAATCAAGTCTTCAAGACTAGACATCCCCACTGTAAGAAGTTGTCCTAGGTTACACCAATATTTACAGTCATGAAAAGGTAACAGACTATGTTAAGACCACATCTGTGAAACACAAAGAAGCAGGTTTTGGACAACAGATTGTTCACAATATCTACTTGCTTACTTGAGCCTAACACTGACAGTTCATACATTCACCTCGAATCTTGCCTAACTGCAACCAGCTTGATACACACAGCTTTTCTAAGTACAGACAAATCAGCAAGCACGAAGTTCTTTACCATCAAGTCAGAATAATTCTAGCAAAAGCCACTTCCATTGTGCCCTGCAGCAGCCCGGAGATGACAGAAGACGGGGATGTTTACAGGTCCCATATGAATAATTCAGCGTCAGTATCAGCAACAACTCCCCGGCACTGACAGCGGCCGCGATGCTCCCCCGACACGGAGCTGTGGCCGCAGCACATCCTCAGCAACTACCGCGCTCCTGGCCGAGCCTCCAAGGGGACGACTTTGAAGAACTGACCCTTCTTTTAATTTCTTTTTTTTTTTTTTTTTTAACTTGCACTTCTCCTGCCCACAGCGCAAGGATGAACAGCCAGCACAGAGATGCTCTGGGATTTCTGCAAAAACTTCCCAGCCAGGGCCGCCCCTCCGTGCCCCGCCATCCCCCCGCGCACCCTCAGCCTCNTTCATCGGCCACGGTGGCTCTCCCCTTCCTCAGGCTGTACCGGTGTTTAGTGATGCACAGGCAGCAACAGGCCGATAAAAACCGCGGGGGAGCGCGGCGGTGGGAGGGTGGGGTGCTATGCCCCTTCCAGGACCGCTGGCCGGTGCGGCGGGGAGGGGCTCCTTCCCCCTCCCGCTGAGGGCCGGGGGGGGCGCGGCCGCCATGAGGCGAACGGGGCCGGGCCCGTGAGGGGCTCCCGGGGCTCGGCTGCGGGTAGGGAGTGCTAGGTAGCCGCAGCGCCCCGCTGGCCCCCGCCGGACCGATGTAAATCGATAATAAGCCATAAGGGGCCCGGGCCGCGGCCGTGCCGATGAACACCTCACGGCAGCATCGCCCGGAGCCCGTCCGGTCCCGCAGGGCTCTTCCCGCCCCGTTCGCGGTGCTTCCCGCGCTGTCCCTGAGGTCGGGCCCGTGCCCCGGCGACGAATGGCTTCCGAAAATGTGAGAGATGTTTAAATCTCGTTAAATGTCTGTTCATTCCTTCCCCGGAATGAGGAGTGTGTAACTCGTTCCCTGCATTCTCAGGAGTTTCAAATCTGCACGGCGTCATACGTGCAAATGTGTAACTCAGGATGTGCTAAAATCACAAATGAATCTCTAATCAGGTTTACTATGGGAAAGATATAGCATTAGGCAAGATTAGGTTACCTCATTGTCACAATTTCCATTAAATGGGGAAGTGCCCACATTTGCAGGATGGGTGCCCACACAATTACTGGTTCAGACTGCAAAAGCTGGGGCTCACCGTGTGGCAAAGAGGATCGCTCAGAAAACACGTGTTGTACCAAGGCTTGTGTGATTACAGCGGTTGAAAGTGCCACGCTACGGTGACACGGCACATCTCCAGGCTGATGTTCGCAGTCTCTAATCCCAACACAGGCCAATGACTCTCGCTTGGAATCACTTGGAAGTTAAAGGTGCCCAAATAAGGGCCAGGGAGGAGCAGTCAGGCATACATACACCTGGTGAGGTCTGAGCTGCTCCTCGGAACTCTTCTAAATTGTATTCACCTTTTATGCTTTAACCCACCCAGCTCCCACACTCCACCATTAATTGCTCTGTACACTTGTCTTCCATATTGCCTGTTTGGAAAAGCAAAGTATCCAACCCATCGTGCATCCTTTTGACTGTTTCGTGTTTATTTTAACGCTTCCTGTCTCCTTCTGCTCTGCAGCTTTCTCCAGTGGTTGACTTCACTTCTAAACCACATCCAAAAGTTTCTCCCCTTTGCAGCCACACTCGGGATAGCCCACAGAACTGAAGATAAGCTCCTCCTGCCCTGCTTTGGAGCTTCCCCTTAACCCGTGTCTCTTCCACAGCAGCACAGCAGGGATAGAAGGTACGACACGCTGAAAAGCTCGACTTTTTTCACAATTAATCCCTACTGAGGTACCGGCAGGGTCAGGGCAATACCGCTTTGGCCCAGGGGCCCAGCCTCGGGCCCCGCTCTCGGCTGAGACCCGCCCGGCCTGGCCGGGGCAGGCTCCTGCTCCTCACGGGCGACCCTGGGGCACCGGTAGCGGGACGCGTTTCGCGGGAGCCGCTGAGCGGCACGGCCCGGCCCGGGTCCCGTTTCCGCGGCAGCGGCCGA
>VXAX01000734.1:8764-28342 GCA_013399835.1 Leptocoma aspasia
CGGCTGCGGGCGGGAGGGCTGCGGTCTGTGCCGGCAGCCGCCGTGGCACCGAGCCCGGCGTACGTGTGCGAGGCGGGGCGGCTTTCCCTGCGCGGTACGTGGGGTGTGCACATGGCTCGAGTGCCGTAATAAGAGCGTAGCTGTGGCAGTGTAAGTTAACCCCTTTTCGAAAGAACTTGCTTTTGGAAGACATGCTCTATGCAGGCTGGGGTGCGGGCAGCTCACGTTGGTTTTGTTTCGTTTGTGTTATTATATTTTTGTCTGTCTAAGGATAGACAAAAGGCCTTTCCGATGCTGCTAGTAGGCTAGGAAGAAGTCTACTAGCCCCATACTTTTATTATCATCTGTCCGTTGTCGCAGAAAACCCCCAGACAACTCACAAAACCCATCCAAAAGCAAAAGAAGAAAGTGCTACTCCTTTCAATGCTCTCGGATTGCTGTCAACTGCAAGCAGTAATCAATGCATTCAGTGCTTGTGCATGAAAGATTACTCAGCCGTGTTGGCAGACAGAAGGTGGTGTGTCCTTATTGTAGTGGTGTGATGGTAAAAATCTCCCATCTTCACTGTTCCATAAACTTTTTCCTTCATCTGAATCTTTTTCTGTTCATCAGGCTCTTTTGTGCTTTTAGGGTGGACCAATGTGCTTAAAAATTTTACTTGTTTCTTGCTGTTCCAGAACACCTATTTTTTTCATCCTAATACTATAACAGTTTTGTTGATCTGTAACCGGTCAGACTTTTTTATATGCTGTTTATGGCGTGCATTGAAGGGAGATTGGTTTGTCATCACTGGTTGCTCTGGTTCTTAGTGAAATTTGGACCTTCTCTTCTTCGTAATATGAACTAAGTGCAATGAATCAGTGCAACGTCATGCTTCACAACCATGAAAGCTGAAGGAAGGAAAGCAGAAAATAATGAGTTACATTATTTTGCCAAAGTTATAATAAGCTGTAAAGTCAAACACCCAGAGATTAGGAAACTCCATATTTAACTTGCTTTTCCACATTAGTTACTTGTATAAACATATATATTTAAGAAGGCCTCTGCCAATTTGCCACTTTTGCCACTTAGCAAATGGACTGGTAGATAAGATTTCTTTCTTTTCTCCTCATTCAGTGCAGATCCAGGTCTCATTTATTGCTACTTGCTACCAGTCAGGCCTCAGGCTATGTATGATTTTAGCAATTTAATAGATCTCCAGTCAGAATAAATTCTTATGATTTTTTTCCTTTTTTTTTTTTTCTTTAATGTGAGAGAAGGACCAATACCTGTCTGAAATTTTTAGTTCAAAGGTTACCAAGTTAATATCTGAAGACTTTGAGAATGCTGAGGAATGGTTTTGATGCTTGTATTCATAAATTCATCTATGGTACAGAGCAGGAAGTGTGGTATAGTCTGCTGAACTCTCATGTAGCTTAAAAGACACATCTTTCACCTCTATGAACTGGGTAGATGTTGTTCATCAAATGCATAAAGCAAAAAAAAATCTTGTCATTCTTTTGCTTTTTAAAACAGAGCAGGGTAGAACTCATTTTGATTTGAGTGTTCCTTGAGCTGCTGTTTCAGGGTTTACCTTTCAAGACAAACTCATTTTAAGTCTTCCACATGGATCTTTCTGAATTAAGTTTTTGTTGTTTTTTGTTTTGTTTGTTTGGGAGGCTTCACCACTCATGGAATTGGAGGGAGTTCAAGAGTAGGATTTATACTTAATGAGAGTACTGTCCAAAGATCAGATGACCTTAGGCCAAGTTTTCCACTTCTGTACAGCTCACGTCTCCCACCCCCCAAAAACAAACAAAATATTTGACTGCCAAGTCAGAACACAACACACAAATCTATCTGTTGTGAAACTCATAGTTTCCTTGTCACGTATTGCAGAGGTGAGGGCTGGAAGACAGAGCTCTGTGAGATGGGCCAGTCGGTGGCTGGCTGTAGTTACAGTTTCTAATATTTTGTTGTTTTGTTTTGTTTTTGGTTTTTGTTTTGAGAGAGAGAAGCTGAGATTCATTGTGCTGTGAATGCATCTTAATTGCCTGAAGTTACTATTTTTTTCTTGTTTGGAAATGTGATCCTTAAACAATCGTTGTTTTTTAGAGTCATCAGGAGGCTTGAATCTTCAAAGTTTTTGTATTTTTTTCAGTTGATTCTTTTTTCTTGTAAATCTAAGTAGTGTGGTCTGTGTATACACTGAAATTAGCATCAACTATGTGAAAAAGTCATATAATCAGTGAATAATTGATATTTACGATGCTATTAGATACTTATATTCATAATAGTTTTGTAAGGATGCATTGCTTTGTATTTTCTTAATGCAGTGTATGAATAGTGGGTATCAAATGGGATATATTGCTGAAAGGAACTGCTGCAGTGTGGTACCAAAGATCTATTTTATTTAATGATGGGGGTTTTTTTTGTCTGCTTTTTTTCGATGAGTGCCTCTGGATTTTGTGTTTTAGCTCTAGTAATTGTGAAGTGAGTGGTGATACCTTGAGTACAAGTGTTAACCAGAGCTGAGTGTACAACCCAGGGTGCAAAGAAGGAGGTTCAAAAACCTCTACATTCAGGCGAACCTACTTTCTCACCTAGCTGTAGTTACACTTTGGAGCGAAGTCTGCTTAAATGCAAAGGAATAATTTTCCTTTCCTTAAGAAGAAAGAAACAGGTTTAAAAATTTACAGAGTAATTAGATTTTCCAGTTCCCTTGACCTACATTTATTGCTGAGATTAGAAACTGCAGTGTTCAATAACTATGTTCTGGCAAGTTTTATGTGACTTTCTTTGCCACTCTTAGTTTATTATGGTTAATAAAAAAGAAATATTTGCTTTGGAGGTACTTTTAGTCCTCTACTTAATATTTGCTCTGGAGAGGAATGGATGCCTAAGATTTTTTCTCACCTCTTCAAATGGCACATCCAATCAATGACTTTATATTAGGGAAACCAGGGTCTTTAGTTATTATTCTAGCTGATCGTTTGCTCTGCCACATTTATAACATTTTTTTGTTATTCAACAGCTAAACCAGCACAAAAATCCCAAAGGTCAGGAGCGAATAGTGACTTAAGAATGCATGCCTCTAGTGCTGCATAGCATGGGCTTTTGGAGCTGTAGGTCCTCCTTCAGCTGCTCTGTGGCCAGGTGAAAGGCTGCCTGTAGCTGCAGCCTAGTCACCAGTTCAGCAGAAGCTGCAGTAACTGCAGTGTTGAGGTTGGAAAGGTTAGCCTGACAATCAGACTGGTTAGCAGCTTTCCCAAACCTAGAAAAAAATCTTGAACGTATTTGAATATAAGAACATCTGGTTTACGGAAAATGTAAGGATTCATTGGGTTAGTTCTTATTTGAGTTGATTTACTCCACCAAGATACAATAGGAGGGAGTAGTGATTCTTCTGAGATTTCATTTATTTGGCAAGAAAAAAATTACTTTAGGTAAGCAAGCAAGTGAGAACTGTGTTAAGCTAGCTTCCCTGCAGACTTAAAATATTATCTTTTTAATGATTTAGCAGTTATGAAAATGCCAGCATTAGTCTTAAAATACTTTCAAGTGCCAAAAAATATGCAACAGGCTTGCCAACTCATACATGCACTCTCTTCTGGTAAACACTGAGCAGGAAGAACTTTGAAAAATGGAATACTTACATATTTCTAAATCATGCTGCTACATAAAGAAGCTTTTATGAAGTCAGTCCTGCATTATCTTTTCCCTTATAGCCAGATTGTCACCTGGATGTTGTAAGCTGCACTTTGAAGGGAACACTCACACATGCTCACTTATAATAGGAGTTGCATTCACCATCCACAGGGCTCCCTAATTTTCAGGTGAATCTAGACCAGTGCTACAGCTGCCAACAATTTTTTTTTCCTTCAGTTTATTGTTGTTGAACAACATGTATGGACTGTATGCAAGTACACTATTACTGTCTGCCAATCCAGCTTTATAATCATGACTTTTATCAAAAAGTAGAGTTAGCACTGCTTTGATGTTGGGTAAAAGTGACCCTGCCAGTAAAGATAGGGATTAGTATCAAATGCTTATGAATGGGGATGAATAATAGTCACCATTTAGTTGAAAGGGGGAATCAATTAAATGCAGTTATGTTCATTTGAATGTAGACATTTGAGCATGTTTATTTTTTATATATTTAGAGAACTGCCTATTTTTTGTACTGTTTTTTTTTGTGTTCAGTGAATTGTGATTGGTTTGGATTTGCTTAAATTTGAACTTTTAGCAAAATAGAAAAAGTACTACTTTACATAACTGTTTAGCATATATTACTGGGCTTCTGTGATAAAGTTACATTGACAATACTCAACTTCATTCAAAGTACCTGAAGAAGATTTTTTAAACTAATACAAAATTATTTTATCTTTATCATAGAAACAATCTAAAATCTGAAGGGTTTGTCCAAATTCCATGAAATAAGTAAGTAGAAATTAAGATCATTGTTAGATATTTCAGATTTTCTGTGAGATTACATAATTTTAAATTTGTGATTAAGCTCCTAAGGCTATAAAGCCTTGTTAATTGTATCTCCTATTGTTTAGTTTTAAAGTCATAAATATTCCTCCCATGAAAGGTGCATTTCACAATTGGGTCCTTAGCATTTTCTTCTCCTTAGTTATGAATTCATTGCCATAACACTTTTTAAATTCAAGTTTTGATTTAATTCTGGTAGTAGACTATTTATAATGCAAGTGGATGTAGGTTGGAGAGACTATATGACTTACTAGGCTTGTTCAGTGATAAAGTTATGCCTTCCAGTGATTGCAATGAAATCCTCATTTATGTGCAAAGAAAATTAGAAGTGTGGCTTCATGAAGATTGTAATAGTATGGGGTTCTTTGTTGATCCCCATTCAGTTTCCTGAATAAAAAAGGGTAAAATATGTCTAGGTTTTGAGGAGTTTGGCTTCTTGGAAAGATAGGACTTCACTTATTCAACGCTGTGAAAATACCCAAACAGTCTTGGATGTCTACCTGTGGTTAAGATGTTATCACTCCCAGAGCAGCAAGCCTGTAATAAATACCAGCTGCCCCAGTGTCCTGGTTTAATGTACAGAGGAAATTGGACCATGAACTGAGTTGCCAAGAGATGGACACATGTTCTGTTTGGCTAAATCTGTGCAGTATGTTTTCCAGCAATGGGCTGAGGGAAAGAGTTTATAGTGGCCTTACATCAAAACCATGCAGCTCTTTCTGGCAGAACCTACTTATTAGAAGCCAGGTTAATAATAAAAGGGTAGCTGTATTATTATCAGGTGCATCAAAAATGGAAGAGCAGAATGTCATTTACGCAATCTTCTTTCCTAATCTAACAAAAGTCTTCTTGGCTAGACTTGGCACTCAAGACTCATACAACAGGTTATTTATTTATTATGTTTATTTTGTTATGTTTGTGTAGTCAGGTTACTGACTATTTGACCCTGTCTGTTCCTGATATGATGTTACATAAATCTAGCAGAAAAGTTTGAATGACGATGCACATCTTTTTTGACTGGAGAAAAATGTAGTAATTTGTGGCAGAAACACTGGGGGCTTTGACCAAGCTATGTTTTATGAGGAAATGTGCTAAATAGCAGTGGAAGCTATTTTGTGTACCTGTGAGTTGAAGAAATACTTGAGATAATTACTAAAGGTACTTCCACATGAGCAGTAAACACTTAATAAATTTTGCTCTTATATCTGGTTGAATTTCAAAGGTAAATGGAAAAAGTGATTACTGCGAAGGTGTGGTGGCAGAGAAGGCAATAAAAAAATCCTGAGTGTTCCTCTGCATTGTTTTTATCTGAAGACTTAATTCCAAAATGCTGGTTCTTGACCCTTATACATTTAGTCAGGCTTAACATTTCTTGTTGGAAGCTACCTTTAAAAAAGTGTAGATGATAAAATCATAGAATCATTTAGGTTGAAAAATACTCCAAAATACGGATAGATCTGTACAACAGTATGGGTGGAGCAGATTTATAATAGGTAACCCACAAATTTTAATCATAGTTAGTCATTATCCTCTTTATGACCCATTACAAGACTCTTAAGATTGATTACGAGCTACTTGAAAACATCCAGACGTGCAAGTTGGTCATTGCTCTGTTTGTACAGGAGTATTTGATGACTGAACGCGTTACTGGCTTTGGAGCCAAATTACCGTGGGGCCTGGTATTATCACTTTTATTTCAGTGCTTTTGTTTCAGACTGTGGTTCAGCTACTGTTACTAAATATATGCAGCAGAGCTGCTTGCAATTTAAGAGTTGAACCTCCTGGTGTTAAGAGGCCAGCAGAAGGTAGCATTTAAGCTATGCCTGAGGGCTCTGCTGAGGTCAAAGGCACAGATGTGTGCCTGGTTTGTTTTTGCACACAGAAAATCCTGCAAGGACAGTCTGTGGCCAAATGAAAGATTTGCGTATAAATGTACATGTTGGTAGCAGTAGGAAATCTCTATGGTGGCTCTGGATTTTAGCCTAGTGATTTCCATATGCTTTGGATTCTGTTGCTCAGCTTCTGAGCAGGTGAAATACGTTTTCTGTGTATGGCCACAATGAAATGGTGTTGGTATGGGGGATGGATTCAAACATGAATATGTTATTAGAGCTAGCCAGCTTCAACTTCTCTTCTCCTTAAAAAAAAAAGTTTTACTGAAGAATTGTATTTATCTTGACAGATTGTATCTAGGAAGCTTTCCAGGATCTGTGAGATAGAATCTATACTTGAGGAAGATCATCAGAATGGTTGGATGGTTGGAGCATTGAGACCCAGTAAGCTTCAAATTAGGAAAAGCCAAGTAGAGAACTTCTAGTTGTTACTCTGACAAATGCTCTGAATGAGTGCTTTCCTTTATTGCACAATCCACATGAATGATTTAAATATTTACATTTATTTTTAAAATTTATATTATTTAAATTGCATGTTTTGATAAATATCTAGTGAAACTTGTTCATTTTTGTAAATATTTGGGGTTTTTCCTCTCATACAACTAGTATGAGAGTGGTCCACTATTTGTGTAGGTGGTCTTAAGAAGCATTCACCAATGATATAGTTTTTCTTCATAGTAATTTCAATTTCCCAAATTTTAGGAAGATAGAAAAAAAATGCACTTATACAAAAAGTGCGGTTACACTGAATAAAATCAAGTTTTCCTCCTGGAGTTTCCCCAAAGTTAGTGTATCAGGCTTTGGTTACTACTTTATAATAACTACTATTTGTTTCCAGTAGAAGCTGAGTGAATGGTTACTGAACTTTGTCCTCAGAAACAATAAATGTTGTCAATTTCAAATCAAAGACTGGGGGTGTTAGACTCTGTAATTCAACTTGTCACTGAGATATGTGTTAACATCTTCACATCTTTTAATGAGGCTCAGATTTTACTATTGTCTAGGTAACAACTCTTAAAATATTGATGGCAGTGGTACTTACTGTAAGTATGCTGTAAATTAATACCTTTTCTATTGTTATTTCTCGTAAAGCTGAACCACAGTAAGAGTTGACCTGTCCATTGTTTAATTAAAGTTCCCTATTTCCTGGGTTTGGGATGAAATTCAGCTGTTTTGGATTCCTTCACAGTATAAAAATGTTTCCTATTCTGGTAATAAGTGTTTCTCGGGAAGAAGACAAAAGTTTTGTTATAATTTTGGGATTTATCTGCTCTGCCTGTTGCTAGCATTGATAGACAATACATCTTCAGGTTATTGCCTTGTCTGAAGTCTGCTTTTTTTTTTTTTTTTAATGTTCTACCTTTGCTGTATTACTTCATTTGTTGTCCTAATAAATTAAATGACTAATGAAACAAATTCCTTCCATCCTTTCACCATGCTTGTGCAAGCCTTGTAAGTTTACTTCACTGACTGTATTACATAGAACTGTTCATGTAATCTTATTTGACTTCCATTATGACATTGTAGCTCTATCTTTATCATAAGATTTCCTAAAATATTGTTTTCAGCTCTAACTCAAGGCTCCCTTACTTATGTGACTGTGCATGTGAGTTTTCAGGGATGTTGCTGAGTTCATCTCGTTCTCAACAGGTCAAGTGGAGTGTAGAGGGCTTACAACATTTTAGCAGCGTTATGCATATTTAGAATTAAGATTTGACTTTAAAAAGCTTCATTTTCCATGTAACATAAATTTAATATTGCTTTTTCTTGGCTAAAGTAGTAATAAATTAGTAAAATTTCTGATTAAATTAAAAATGATTCTTCTGAATGACTACTTAATATTTTCACTGTGGATAAAAGGTAGGTGAAAAAAAAGTAAAATTTCTTAGAGACAGTGTATCTCCGTAAGTTACATGTATATAAATTTTATACTAAATTAAAACTCTGGGTAAGGGTTTAGGGTACACCTTAGTTCTAATTTTAGTAGCCAGTTTTAACATTTCTCACAGGATGGAAAAGGATGAACTTTCTTATGATTTTTATATTATTTCCTGAACCTTACTCTTACTGTTTTTAAGAGTTTAGATAAGGCATCTTTAAATAGGAAAGAAAATTCTGGGAATAGCAGTGCATTACTGGAAGCAAAAAAAGGATGTCACAAACAACCTTTTTTTTCCCAATGATAATTATAGACCTGATTTCTGTGGTTCAGTGTTTGTCACTCTTTCCTTCTGCCTGAATAATGAACATGAATCCTAGGGAAGGACCAAAGATTCCATGGATTAAACATATTCCATGGATTACTAGTGTTAGCAGGAAGCTTATAAGAATGATCCACCAAGGACAGTGCTTTACTACAGATCCTGTCAATTTGAGTTTTAAAGGAAATGAAGATATTGTGGTTTAAATTAGGTTTGAAATAGGATTTAGAATTTGACTGGGGACAAATCTAATTTAGATGGGTTAGAAGGAATAGGCTTCACAAGTCATATCCTGATTATGGAAATGCTAAAAGATCAGTTGTATTTGCAACTGCAAATTTGTTGCTATTCAAAGTGGTGACATGTCTTTTGAAATCATCTATTAGACTCAAGATACTTGCCTTGAAATGTGGCCGAAAGCAGATTTTGTAATTGAATACTTGGACTTTTTGCAAATGGGTACTGGTTTTCCCCTGATAGTAGGACCAAAAGTGTGGATAATTTCTAGAGATGCATTGTAAGTGGCACCAAACAAAGTCCACTAAAATAAATAAAAACTGAACACATGAATTACAATTCTGTAATATAAATGGTGAGCATGTACTTTTTAGCCTTTATCTCTTTTCCTTTTCTGATTTTCTCTGATTACCTCAAAGATGTTTCCTTTTATTTTTTTTTTTTTACCTTGGGAATTGTTATTCTCTTTGTATCAGTTTTATGCAGTATTTATATCTAGACTGCTGCCAGATGGACTTTGTCAAAGGTCTGTAATGTCTTTTGGGCCTTTCATGTATGGGAAAGGGACCTGAATAGATCCAGTTGTGGAATTGCTGTTATGCTGGGCAATAGTGTTGTGAGTTTGATGTGTAGCATTGCCCCAGTATTAGAGATCATAAAACCATTTCATTCTAGACCTCAGAAGATGACTAATAATTACATATGAATTGTTTTGTGTTGACTCCAGTGGCATGCTTTCCTCGTTCAATGGCACTGGAGCAGTCCCTTTTAATTATGAAGTAATGTCTGCCACTCAGTTTGTCCCCAGTTGAGCTCAATGTACAGGCCTCTTAGGTAATAAAGTCTAAATAACAAAGAATGAACATGTAGTACAAGTACTTTACTATACAAATTTAAAATTGATGCTGACGCTACCCATGCTCAACAGTTTTTAAATACTCTGTGGGTGCATTATACAGAAATGGTAGTTATTTTAAGGTAAGATTGGTTCTTTCACTGATTTTCCTGTTACAATGATTTTGATTCATTCAGAGAAACTTCTTCAGTAGATTAATTTCTAAAGGTACTGTAAAATTCATGCTTATGTTAAGGACTATAAAATTCTACAGATGCAACCATAACTTTTATGTCTTGGCAGATATTTGAAGACATCTTTCATGTCTATAGCTATCAAGCATTTACCACATTATGAGCTTCAACTTGATGTACATTATGTTACCTCATTGCCTTTCTTAGTGAATAGACTTTAAGTACTAAACCCAACTTTAAATGTAAAATGATATAAAGAAACTATACTTTCATATATTTTCTTTTTTGAGTAATATTTTATGAATCCAGCTACTTAAATAATGTTATTTCATCATAAGAACACTGTAGCACCTGTTCAATGTGGGTGTAATAGAAATTCAGACAGGATGTTCTTTCATGTTTGACTTTTCATGTGAGCCATTGGATGGCTCTACTTCTTCGGCTGCTAACTAATGCATATTCCACATTTTCTTTCTGCAGCCACAAGAAGAAACTTCTTATCACACTGACCTTCATCATTCTTACTTGGTAACATCCACATCTAACATAACTTGAAACTTCAGCTTTGTGAGTAATATGTTTGTGCTATAAAAGTTGAAGAGTACTAGAGGAAGAAGAGGGTGTGATTGAGTGAGTGTGGGGAAAAGAATGTGCTCAGAAACAGCACATGTAAGGCAATGTGTGGAGCCAGCCTGAGTGTAGGTATAGAGGGTTGTGCCAGGGAATGGGTGACTCTTCCTGGGTATGCTGGCAATAAATTTTTATTAAGGGCAGAGAGAGACACAGCTGAATGCTTGCTTTTAAAAAATTCTGTGTTTGCCAGTTTCCTTTCTGCTTTTCCTTTCTTCCCTTTATGCCTGCCTATTTCTACAATGGTAAGGGTATCCTGGCAGTAAGGAAGTTGTGTGAGCCATAACCATTGCTAGTAGAAGGGCAGTTCTGACTGTTCTGCTGTGTGGAAGGGCTGGTCTGCTCAAAGATTGCTTCAACTTTTATTGTAGTTGATTGTAGTCCAACAGACAACAGTAACAACAAGAACAAAACCACAATAAAACCCCACAAAAAACCAAAAACCCAAACCAAAAGCCAGGAAGGTGCTAATTTATTTATATTTCTAGTATTTCATTTGTATTTTGTTTACATTTCACTTATTTCAATGCTTCCATTGCTCTTCAGTTTCAAACAGCTTCACTGAATAGCCTGAATGAACTTGTAAAAGATGTACAAGTTTTTTTCCTTCACACAGGTTCTAAGTCTTCAAACATATTCAGCGACTCTCTTGAAATACAATATTATGTCTCAGTTATTCCACTGCAGAAAAATATATAGGATGGTATAGGGTCATCTATGAAAATGCCTTTCCTGGGATGGATGATCAAAGTTAATGATCTCCATGGCCCTTTAGGAGATCTTCCAAGACATTTAGTGGATGCTGTAAAGATGTTACAGAGTGTGGGACGTTGAATTCTGGACAGAAAAAGGCAGCAGTGATCAAATGGTTATTTTCTTTCTCCTGTGCCTCATTTTGGTCAGCTGTATACCTTAGTATAAGTCTGTTGTCTTAATTCTTCCCACTAAGAATTTTAGCCATGCTAATTATTGATTGTGTGTGCAGTCCTAAGATGGGAAGTAGGATCTAGTCTCTGCCTTCGTCTCCTGCTGTATGTCTTGTATGACTTCTTATAATTTGGTGACAATGCTGTACTTAGTTTTTATTGGTGCTGGATAAAATATTTATTTGATAGTATGTGCTAATTATATTTGTGCTAGTGTGTGGAGTAGTATTCTCAGTATGCATTTTTAAGGGAATAGAAGACTCCTAAGTACAAATTAAATGGATGTAGGTAGAAATACTATGGATTATGTAATGTCACACATAAAAGCCTTCAATATTTGGTAATGCTATTCCCCTCCTCACCTCCTACTAAAAATAAATCAGTCCTGTATTTTTTTGTATTTTTCATTGTCATAATTGAAAACCTGCAGAATTTGGCCCATGGTGGCTTTTTCCACATTTTGCACTGCTTTTTGCTACCAAAATTATTTCTATATCTGTATTTCTGAAAGAATTTTACTTAGTAAGGTAAATGTGGATATCTTGTAAAAGTTCAAGCAAAATTAAACTTTACATTCTCAACATTCTCACATCTGTCTTTGATATTATGTTTTGCTATATGGATATAGAAGTAGAAACTTGGGACAACTGAAATCAAGTCTGAGCATTTAATGTAAAAATAAGGAATTTCCTGTAATAAAAAGAAAATTCCCACATGGACAGACAGTTCTAGAACTTTTAACATTAGGGCTTCTTATAACATCCTTTGAAGGATTTTCTTTTTTACAAGTGCTTTTGGAAACAATGGGATTACTGCCTTATCAAGTGGCATTATTTCTATAACTTTAATGGTAATCTTGTGCAGAAAACTTTAATGGTAATCTTGTGCAGAAATGAGCATCAAAATGACTTAAGTAGATAATTTAAGTAGTCACTTAAATGACTCATCATGAGTCACTTAAGTAGACTCACATTAGCTGTGATACTGATTTTATGGACAAGGAATATTTTCAAACAGTAATCCAGGCCAGACTGGCCTCTGTAAATCCTAGAGAATTATTTTGCAAGGGTAAAGTAAAGCTATGAATTCTTACTTGGTTTTGAAATAGTATACAAAATTTTTAAACTTCCCTTTAAAAGTCTCCCTCTTCCAGCAGTGTAAACATCTCAAATTGCCCGCTTTGTGAAACTGAAATAATTGCAAATTAGCTTCTGGGGCTTTGTTTTATTTTGTTTATTTTGCTTTTTGCTTTTGCTCCTCAGCTTTTTTCAAGAACAAAATGGTTGTTGTTTGAGAACATGTAAGCAATGAGTTCTGGACTGATCTGAAAGTAAGGTAAAGTGGAATGATAGAAAGATTTCTGAAATTTCTGAAAACTAAAACAACAAGAATGAGCATCAAGAAAAAGAATGGAACTGAAAGGGAAAGTCAGGTATGAAGAAAGGGGAAGGCAGATAAGAATGGCAAAGATAAAAAAGATAACAAATATCATTTTATGGTGCATACTAGCTGCATTTAATAAAAATGATATTTAATTTGCCCCTGTGGATTAAGATTTTTGTTTTTGCATCAGTGAAAGGACTTTGCTGCTGCTACCACCTACCATTTTGGGAACCTTATTGCATACGGTATTTCTGATGTTTCCTCTTTAACCAAGAGCCAACATTTTGTTCCCAAAATGTGATGACTAAACAGGAGAACAACTCTGAAAATGTGCTTAGCTTTAATTTTTTTACAGTCTGAGGCTTTTGTTACATAGAAGTAATTGGTAACATTGCAGTTAGGCAATATAAATATCTCCAGAAGGGAAACAAGTTTATTCAAGGCATCTTACACAAACAGGCATCTTACATAAAATCATGTTGTCTTCAGCAGGGAGACAAAACTTTCAGTTGCTTAGATGACACTTCTATCACCTGATAGATTAAACAACATTAATTCTTAGTATTCACTGGTGAGAAAGGAATACTTGCTCACCTGCAAGCTGGTCATATCAGTTTACATGTCTAATGATATGAGTAGGTTGGTACAAAATTTCTTATAGATTAAGAAAATAGATCTGGTATTTCTCTGTATTGTTTTTTCAGACAATTCTTAGTCACTGTTCTGATGTGCTAACAGTGTACCAAATTGTTGTAAGTTAATGGCAAGGACTACTGACCTAGACATTCCTGTGTTCAGGAATTTTCAAACTTTAAGAATCACTTTCAAGGCAAAACACTCAGCTTACAACAGCCTGCCAGAGATCAGAACCTGTAATTAAAGTGCAACTCCTAGAGTATCAGTCTTCATATTTTTTTTCCATAATTAGTTTGTACAAGCCTCTTCTGGGGTCGGGGAGGTTTGATTTCACTTGTATCTTCTAGTAATCAGATATAGACTATTCTAGATATAGAGTCAAAAAATGTCAGAATACCATTTAAACCCTAACAGTCCTGCCTTGGAGTAGAGCAGTAGACCAGGTGACATTTTAAGTCCTACTTTTTTAAGTCCTTGTTCTAGAAAAACATTTTTTTTCCTGATTTTTTTTTCCCTTGGGAGGAGGATAATCTGACCAGTAGCAATGTCTCATTTATGGAAAAGGAGATAAACTGTCAGTCAGCTGTCACTGCTGACAGCCTGTGATGACACTGTGGCATGCAAAAATAAGTGATGTCTGTGGTGGTGTGTCCATGAACCATTTAAGACTTAAAGCATTAAAAGTAATATAAATAATGACTATAATTTTGTGCATTTATATCTTTTTCCATAGCAAGAAGAATTTCTACCCCTGATCAGGGTTTCTTAGGATAAAACCTGTTTTTGGAATGCATTTCTGTTAATGTGCTGGAGAACAAGACTCAGCATGTGCTAGCATTCTCAATTTTCTTTGACATTCATGATTTCCAGCACAGCTGCTTTTTTTAAAAATGAATGTCAGATCTTTGCAATGCCAACAATGATGTCCCATTGCCAGAAAAAAACCTAAAAACAAAAAATCAAAACCCAGGAGGCAATAAATGGAATTGATTTTTTAGAAGCTTTTTTTACTCTTAAAGTAACTGACGAGCATGCACGTTTTCAGAACAAGATGTGTTTACTTTGGCAATAGCTGCCATATGCTTTTTTTCTTTTTTTCTTCAATCATCTCTCATAAGGGGGGTAGAACACTAACAGAACATAACTCTAAAGAGAGCCACCCCTTAACTGCACATTTCATTGTGGTATTACGAACTGGTGCAATGAGACTGCTTGACAGCCAGGATAACTATGCCCAAATACATTTTACATGTAAAATAGCTGTTAAATATAGCACAATTACATAGTCTTAAATCTAATTTTCAAAGATGTGTGAAAGTAACAGGTGATTAGGAATTTCCTTAATATTTGACTATGCTGTCAGAGTTTCTGAAAGAGTTATGCTAATATAGTGGTAGCCAGCCACTGCTGTCACTTACTGTTAAATGCCATACATAATGATATGCTTCTTGATGTATCTTTTTGTGTTGGCTGTGTGGTTATCTCCTTGCAAAATGGACATGAATCGTGCCTAAGGCATGCATGTATTTTTCCTCCTTTCTCCTGGAAAGTTATTGAAGCAGCAACAGGGTAGTACAAAAGCTTCTCACTGTTGTTGGAGGGCAACAGCAGTAAAGCTAAGACTGACAAAGGCATTTGGGAGCCTGATTCCCATTGAAATCAATAGGAATTGGGTGATGAAAGGCACTTGCATATGTGGATATGGCTTCTGGCTAGGCTGCAGAACAATGTTACTGGGAAGAACCATGGATGGGATGGGATCAAACAGCACGTTTTAGGTTCCACTTCCTTTCTCATGTTGGTCCCACCCATTGTTTGAACAGTGCTAGTCAGCCCTCTGGCCATGAGCAGTGAGGAGTTTGCTGACAGCTTCTTCTTTGTGACAGTCAAGTTGAGCTTTCCACTGGCAGTAACCCACGGCAAAGATTCCTTAGTTTCTGTGTGTCATCTGTCTTTTTAAAAAATTCTGTATCAGCCACAGATAGTGCATGATGCATATTGTTTCTCACTTTTTAACTTAAGAAGATAGTCTTTTCTGCAACCAGCAGCATGCATTTTGCAATTGTATTTTAGAAAGCTGCTTATTTCTTGGTTTATTTTATGTTTGTGTGCATTTAATCTAAACGTCACCCTCTATTCTATTAAAAAAAAAAAAAGTTTTTTAATCCAGAATTTATGTGGTGGCATGTTTCATAACTACCATTGTTGTAAAGGTGAGATAACAGCAGTGACTCTGGATTTTCCTCTATGAAATTTCTGCCCCATCTTCTGGATGCCTATAGTTCATATGCTCTGAAATGAAATGTAAAATATGCTCAGTGTTTATATCTACTGTCACTACATTATGCAAACACAGCCATCAATGTCTTCTGAGCTTCAGTCTGCCTTGAAGAGTTTCTTGTGGAGCTGCCCACACAAGAGGTTCTGCAGATGGAAGTTGTAGCAGAAGCTCCCAGCCTTCAATCCTGAGCTGGAAACTGAAGATAGAATTTACTTACTGGCAGACAAAAACCAAAGTCCTCAAGAAGAATCTGAATATATTTAAAACCAATTTATATTATACCAGATGTGAACATATGAAAGGTGATATGGATCCAGTGCTGCTCAGGGTTAATTGATAAGCAGGTGGCTGTGCTATTTCGTAGCTTCATCCCTTTCTATCTGCAACATGGCCTCTTGATTATTGCTTATAAAAACATTAGAGGTGAAGCTGAGTAGAGGATAAAAATCCCAGAAATTCTGAGGCATTTTTAAATTTTAGCATTTTCTTAGTCTTGATTCTTTTATGGATGCTTGGATCACCAGAGTATTTTTTTCAAAACAGTTTCTCAGTGGGGCTGCAAGCCTGTGAAATATAGTTGACCTTTAATATATACCTACATTGCAAAGTAGAGTTTAATGTTGCAATATGATACTATATTGCTTTTGAAAAAAGTATAAAGGGAAAATTATTAGTCTTGGCAGACTAATAGGAGTTTCTCACAGCTTAATTTCTCCTTAAATTTTAGTATAATCTGAGTTCATAAGAGCATTAAGTTAGGCAATTGAAATGTGTTATAGTGGATGCCCAGCTTCATTTTGAATAGCAGACTACAGGATGTTTTGGAAGTTTGGCACAGTTTGCACTGAGATAGATGTAATTCCTGGGATGCTTCTCAGCTTTTTCACGGCACCTTACTGCGTTGCAATGTCCTTCCAGTTGTGACCCATAGCTTCTAATAAAACCTAGCCTACTAAGAAAAATTTAGTGTCTCAAATAGTTCTGAAGTCAATTTGCCAATTTTGTTGTCTATATGAGTTCAGAGCTCTAATGGTAACTCCCTGTTACAGGTGGGGTAGCAATGCTCACATACTGATCTAGCTAACCTAGACAACAGCAATGAGAATACAAAAGTGTTGGATTTGGCTTCAGCTGTACAAATCTGGGCCATAGCCTGGTACTGGTACCAGGTAGCTGAGGCCTTTGCAGTGCTACTTTGGTTATACCTATTGAGTTTTGGTGTAAGTCAGCTTTAGTTCTACCTTTGACTGTAACTTACCAGCAGCCTGAAACTAATTTTGAAGATAGAGGAAATTCTAATACTAATGAAAAGCTTTAATTTGAATTCTGTTTCTTTAATTTGAAGAAAACAGAACAGCCAAAATGAAAGAGGTGATGCTACATATTATGACTACTTGTTTGAACTTACAACTGCCTTCTTGACAGGGAAGCACTAATGTTGCAGCATTGGCAGCCACACCATGTCTGTCTGGCTTTTGGGCCCAACTTGACTCAGAAACTGAGTTTATGTGCAGTTCATATAGGCCATCCAACTACTTTGCCTTTTTCTTCTCCAGACTGAATCAGTTTCAGCATGTTTTGCTACATCATATTATTGTCATTATGGCACTTATTAATGTCATTAATGCCATGTATATGAATCCAGGAGCTCATGTGATCTAGAAAAAATTCACGTGCAAACGACATTTGTTTGCTTCCCAAAGGTTTTGACTCACTGGAGGTTCACATTTTTAAACTTTTCTTTAGAAGCATGAGCTACATTATAAATCCCATTTCAAAAGGCCAATGCCCTCATGGTTCCAAGAACAGTGTAAGAATCTGTGTTTGGATCCCCTGGGCTGAGTTGCTTCCTCCCTTAGTGTGCCATGCTCTGGCCAGCACAGGCCTAGGCCGTGCCTTAGGGTCAGCAGGCCTGGGACGGGCCCAGCTAAAGCCAGCTCTTGTGCAGGGAGCTAGAACGCCTGGCACGTGGCTGGCATCACTGGTGAGAGCTAAAGCATCAACGACTTTTGGGTGCCAGAGCTTTGAAAACAGATTTGTATTTATAAATCCAAATGTTACTCAGAGCAGAGCCAGCTGAGGTGACACGTTTCTGTGCCTCAGTAGGCCTCTGTGCTCTCTCAGTCCATGGCAGGCTAATTCGTTAGCAAATGCTATCCTCAGTGTCTCGATATAGATACACTGCTACATGTTCTTCTAATTCTCAGCAAAATGGATTTGCCTGCTTTCTCATGATTCTGTGATTGTACTCCATCTGAACAGGGTTACTGTAAAGAGGTGTGAGTACAATCTCTACAATACTCGAACGTAGCGTGAGTGAGCGTGTTCCCCAGTGAAGGGAGCCGAGCTGCTCGGAGTTGCATTGCATTTTTTTTGTTGATTACACAGCCAATTACTCTAGGTCAGCTGAGGTATGATACTTGATTAGCATGCAGCAATTCATTTGAACCTTTAAGCCTTTAGACACTTAAAAATCTCTGTGGATGTGGCACTAATGATGTAGAAGCAAGTTATCTGCAAGTGCTTTTATCTACCAGCTGACCAGGGAAGACTCTTAAGCCTGCATTGGAATGAGAGGGGAGCAGCTGGCAGGGCATTTTTCCACACTGCTTTGGAACTTGCACTTTCCCCAATACCAAAATAGTTCTGGATATGTTGCAGTGGCCCACTTGTTTTTCTTAGCAGTAAGGGGTTGGGAGGATTCTGGGGGAAGATTGTAAATATATCTTTTCAGCTGTTGGGCTATGTTTATTATCCAGTAAAAGGGAGCTACAGCTTTAGTATATCTTTATAACTGACACTCTAAAAATATAACTTCAACCAAAGGGTAAGCATCTCTTTAGAGTATTCAGATGGAGTACAATCATAGAATCATAATGAAAAAGGAGGCAAATCCATTTTGCTGAGAATTAGAAGAACACGTAGCAGTGTATATATATATCGAGATACTGAGGATAGCATTTGCTAATGAATTGAGGGTAAATTCTCAGTGAACTGATCTTTACTCTCTAATTTTAGCTACAGTAAGTTTACCTAATATTGGATTGCCATTTGCTTCCTTTCTATGAACATGTACAATTACTCTAAGTAGAAGGTAGAATTGTGGTTACAAAAGACAGAAAATGGGAATTATTTCTTCAGCCTATTTTAGTTCTGTAGACTTTATTATATTCAAAGAAAAAATATCACCTTCCACTGCTCTTCACATCATATATTTGCTCCAAGAAATGGAAGATAGGAGGAATGGTAGTTGAAATGGGATTTGAAAAACTACTACATATTAATGGCTGTAGTGACATGATAAATGTCAGGACAGAAACAGAAACAAAGTCTTCTTGAAAACAATATAACTGCAAAGAGGACTAAAGAGCACAAAACTGCCAGCAGATTGTTCAGTATAAAAGAGTAATTTTTCACACTTTGTGTTATATTCTCTTACCTCACTTTCCTTCAATATTTTAGGGAGTGTGGGCAAAATAACATAGTATTACAATGCTGTCCTAACTCTATATAGAAGATTAGGAGCTGGTATCTCATGAACAAATATAACCCAAGCTCCAAGATGCCATGGGATCATATTTCATTTACATCATAGGTTAAAAGTGGTCTCTACATTAGATTTTCCTCTCTTTCCATCACCTTCTACCTTCCGAAGTCCTTCTAAATAGATGACATCCATTTGGAGTTATATTTGCTTTGCTAATGGCTATTTTTGGGCTATCAAATGGCCAGCTCTACTGCTGAAGCTCTGCTTTAGTGTCTTCACTAATTTAGAAACTTGGATGTAAATTTCAAAGCCCTGAAGTCCCATTTTCATAAGTGACTGATGAGCCTGTAATTCTGCTACTCTTGAAAAGTTTAACCCACACCTTACTTTTTTTTTTTTTTTT
>VXAX01000734.1:28364-102313 GCA_013399835.1 Leptocoma aspasia
TTTTTTTTTAGAAAGAGAATTAGACATGGAGAACAAGTTTAAAACATTTTTTCAAAGATTTAGAATGAAGGTTTCCTCTTTGTTTAAATGAAGCCAAATTTACCTACTCTCTGGTAGTTTGGTATGTGCTGGCCTAACTTGAATTAGATCCTCTCAGGGCTGAGATAATTTTGCCTTTCAGGTCATCTTACAGGGCTGCTGATGATTTTCTGAGAAAAGCAGTCTGCTGCCTCAGACAATGTGCATGGGTGGAAATACAACTGTAATAAACAGACTTAAATTTATTAATGCCTGGAAGGAAGATCTTAATGAAATGGCTGCAGCAAGCATGACCCTAGCCCTGTGATTGTGATGAGGATGCAGAAAGGGGCCTCCCATCTGTTAGTCCCACTAGAATGGACTGTAAGCATAGTGCAAGTAAGCACCTGAGTCTTCTATTGTATTCATTTCTCCAATTTAGTTTGGCAAGGTTAATAAAGGATATGTTATGTGCAGTTATGCACAAAGAGTGAGGAAATTGTTTATGATAGACAGAACAGAGAGGAAGGCATTAGTCTAATTTTTGAGGAATAATGTGTTTTATTCTACTGTTCTATGTTCATAAAGGATGAATTAACACTGGAGCATGTGCAGGGAAAGGCTCTGAGGTTGATCACAGGAATGGACAGCATCTTGTAAGAGTCCATAAAAGCTAAATAAGCCTGCATCTCTATAAACTTATGGGAGGAGAAAATATAGGTAGACTGAAAAACAATGTGGGGATAAGAACATGTGGCTAAAATAATTTATGGTAAGGTTTTTATAGTCACCCAGCCTTCAATTATGAGGTGTGAAAGTGGAAGTCTTCCCTTAGGACTCGTGAGTTTAAGAAAACAACATTTTGACATTGAGATGATAACCTGGAGATTTAATTGATTCTTTTCAGTCCTGTTTCCACGTGGCTTTTACAAGAAAATATGGTAGCAAAAATGTTAGCAATATCTGTTTTAGAATTCACAGAATAGTTGAGGCTGGAAGGAACCTCTGGGGATCATCTAGTTCAATCCTTGCTCAATCAGGGTCAGCTAGGGCAGGTTGCTTAGGGCTGCATCCAGCTGTTTTTGAATATGTCAAAGGATTGAGTCTTCAGACCATCTCTTGGCAACCTGGTCCATGGTTTGATCACTCACGCTCACTCTCACAGAGTAAAACCAATGGGTTTGTGTCCACATTGAATTTTATGTATTTTAATGTGTGGCCATTGCCTCTTACCCTGGTGCTGGGCACTACCAGAGTCTGGTTCCCTCTTTTTTGTTTACTCCTATGCAGTATTTACACACATGGACAGGATCCACCTGAACCTCTGATTCTCTGGGCTGAACCCCCAAGGTCCTCCTCTGCAGAACTGCTTTTCCAGTCAGTCAGCCTCTAGCCTGTACTGGAGCCTGGGATTATTAAAGCCCAGATGCAGCAATTTGCACTTCCCTTTATTGAACCTCATGAGGTTTTTCTCATTTCTCCTTCCTGTCAAGGTTTCTCTGGGAAGCAGTGTGCCCATGTGGTGTATTAGCCACTCTATCCAGTTTTGTGTTATTTGTGAACTCGCTGAGGATGCGCTCTTGTCCCTTCACACATGTCATTAATGGGAGTATTAGAAAGTACTGGCCCCAGTACTGATCCCTGGGTTACACCACCAGTGTCTTGCCTCCAGCTGGACTTCATGCCACCCCCCAGCTTGGCCATCCTTGTTTTCAATCCATCTCACTGTTCACTGATATAACCCATACATTGTCAGCTTGCCTGTGAGGATATTAAACAGAGACAGTGTCAAGGGCCTTTAAAGTTAAAATTGCCAGGAGTTTTAAGAAGTTGTCAGAAAATGGCTGTTAATAGCACTGAGACAAAGTAGAATAACATATGGAAATTAGTGAGGGTAGGAGAGACATGGCAACCAGAATAAAACTCTGTTAAGGATTGAAGTAAAGATGCTTATGTTTTTCAGAGCAAGAACTGGTTCTACAAATTATCTAGTATACTTAGTACAACAGCTTGTATACCAACAGCTGTTGTCTTTTAAGTTTTTGATATAGAAAGGTACAGAATGGAGTTAATGAAAAATTATGTTTTATAGTTACAAGAAATTACTTTTAGTGTGCACCACTGTTACTGGTTGGTATTAGGTTGTTTCCAACAATTGAGTGTAGTGAAAAATAAAAAAATCAGCGCCCTTTTCCCAGATATTTTTTGTATGCTGTAAATGCTGCCACCGCAAAAGAATGCTCTGTGTGCCCAGTGGATAAAGCTGCCTTTTGGAAACAGGATTCCTGGGTATTTAAATTACAGGAAGAGGAACCACATGATAAGAGGGAATGATCATAGTGAGGTCAAAGGAACTGGACTGATAATGCAGAGTTATATTTGATTCTGCAGGCAGTTCTAAAAGAGCCTTAGGTTCTGAGTGTCCTGTCCTCCTGTACATTAACTGTGATCTACCAATGGCAGTAAAATCAGATTTCAAAGTTTAAGTGTTTAAGCATATATTTATGCCTGTATGAAAAAGCGATAGTGATAGTGATCTAAGACAACACCAAGTAAAGTCACACCTTAATTAAAGAGAATGTAATTATGCTACAATAAGAGTATTTCATCCTTTACTGTGAGAATTTATGTGGATCACAGTTAGTAGATGATCCAAACTTTTAAAGTTTTACCAAAGTGTTTTATTCAAAAAGCAAGACAGACCTTGGCTTTTTAGAGAGCTGAGTGCTACCAGTTTCAAACACCATGCTACGAGGTGTGAACAGGTGTTAACAATACTGTTCATCTTTCCATAGCAAATCTGAAGAAGCACAGCTGTATTCAGAATGTAATTTTAAAAAGGCTTTCTGTATGATTTGAATCATATTTCAAGTTTACTTATATTTTGAGAAGATCAGCTTCTCAAAAACTCATTTTAACACTAGAAAAAATTTGTAGTGGTTCTCAGACATAGAAACTATGCTTTAGTAAAAACAGGTCCTTCCAGCTGAAATACTTCATGCTGGAAGAAAAGGCAGTCTCAGACACTCCTTCTGAAAAAAAGCAATTCTCACAAATCCGGTTCAGGCTGTTCAGATGCTCAAATTATATCATCCTGAGTTTGATGTCTTGAGGCCTAAACAGGCCTTTAGTTGACAGCAGTTCAGATATGTATTATGGCATTCTGTTCCCTGAAAAACTTAAAATAGGAGGGTAAGTCTGTGGAGGCTAAGCAGGCTTGTAGTCTACACTCACAGAATAGCACACAAAACAATAACTAAGCCAGCGTTAACCCTTAGCCTGGCTCATTCACCAGAAGCCTAAGAGAGAAGTGATAACGCCAATGCTATCCCAGAATTGTCTCTAATTAAGAATAAAAACATTAAGAGAGGTAATTACCCAAAAGATAAGCTTAGTTGTAATTATCAACATTCATAGAACAAGAGTACTCAAGACAATGCTCAGGGACTTAGAGATTCTGAATGTACTATTCAACAAGGAAACATCCACCAGGATTTTCCCAAGCCGTGACAATGCTCTCATCTGTCAGGCCAGAAAACATGGTGAAGGAATATTACATTAGTTGCTGAGGGAATACCATTTAATGTCATCTTAACCCGCACCTATTTGATTTGGGCTCTAGTATTTCACAGGAAATGGAGCTTTATAGTAACATTAACCCCAAGAATTCTCCAAAATATGCTTTTCCCACCCAGTCTATATTTCCTTTTTGGACTTTATTAAGGCCATAATGGGAAAACTGCTTCCTGTAGCCAAAATAAAAGTTATAGGTTACTATACCACCTGTTTTAATGCAATAAGCTCAATAAGCAAAAATAAGTTCTATAAATGAGAATAGCTGAATTCGTAGCTAAATTCATGTGTTACCCAGCTAGCCTCTAGCTAGACCTGGCTGATGCATGATCTTAGCACTTACTTGGAAATATGAGGACCTGCCCTAGAAATAGTGACTAGAGTGGTGATTTTCAGAACTGACCTACTGGGGAGGCATAGGTAGAACTATAAAGAGCAGGTTACAAAATGATCTGTCTATAAGAGTTATCTGAATATGTCTTTCAGAGTACTGGCTGATTTAAAAAGGCTGTAGACCAGATTCTTTCTGGTGTAGGTGGATGTCAGAAATACTTCCTCACAACAGTGTTAAACTGGGAAGAATAAGTAGGTGGGGCGAATATCCATCTCTAATGATCTAAACAACACAGAACTTGCATAGTGACTTTTTTTTCCAACCAGAACTACACCAAAGTTCAGAGATTTGAAGAGTCAGATCTAGTCTACATTGTAATTACTTTGGTAGTATTTTTATCTGCTTCACATGACTATGTGGTAACTGCTTTTTAAAGGAAAATTATTTCAGTGAAGATTCAAGTGTTATTGTGTGAGCTTCTCTAACAGGTCCTTAATAGATGTGTGTCTCAACTCATGTCAGGATTGACCATTCCTATAACTATGGAATTCAAAAGCAAAATTCTCTCTGACTTGTAAAATAAGGTGGTTAAAGAGGATTTCTGAAAGACTTTAGATAATAAGCAAGATTCAATTTACATTTTAAGTATAATATTTGCATAAATGTATTTACTAATTGCTTTGGACCTTTGCAAGTGTTTGCCTAAAAGTCTGTACAAACAGATATTGAATCATAGGAATATAAAACTTACTTTAAAATCCTAGTTTGTTGCAGCTTGAAACTTGGAAAGAAACTAAAAGTCCATTTTCTTCTGCTGAATCCTTTCAAAGAACTAAGACCTGCAGAAGGCGATTGGTTTTTGGTACAGTTCCTTACGAAGTTTGAATTATCCCTTTGAAATATAGGCTAGATTTTTCAGGAGTTATGACTACAGAGAGTACATTGTTACCTTCAGAAATTTAATGTGTGTAAATGGTCTCTCTGGGCAGTTTGGTGATGGGCACCTCATGTTTCCTCACCAAACACTGAATGTCTTGAAGGTGTTCATGAGGTTCAGCCTAGTTTTTGACAAGATTTCTGCCCTAAGAAATCCGTCTAATTTTTAGCCTCAGCCTATTCATTGTGGAAATACAATCTGTCAGATTTTCTCCTAAAATGAGCAGAATTTCTTTTGCCACATTATGAATATGGATTCCTGAGACATCTTGCTGCCTTAGAGGTGTCAGACTGCAGTTTTTCTAAGTCAGCAGTTGTTTTCACATTTCTTTTTTCCCCTTAATGGTCTTGATCAGCTTGATTTAGTTACTGTTGGGATCTAAATCAGAGCAAATTTGGGAAGGTGAGAGCCTTCCTGGGTTTAGAATCCTGACCAGAGAAATTTTAGTGAAGTTCATTGCAGTGGGAGTCATTAACTGTAACTCATTTGGATAGAATAATTTTTCTATTGAATATGTCTGCCTGCTATCAATTTTATAGGATACTAGTAGTTCTCACTAATCTGTATTAATGCTAATTGTAAATGCTGTATATTGTTCATGACAGAGACCATCTGATTAATTTTGCTCGTGGGATTTGCAAGGTCAGCTTTTCTATGATGTTGTTACAATATCCCTGGTGGACATAATTTTTTAATGTATTTACTTGCATTCTAGTATAGGCATAAGAAATGGGATCTATAATTGTGTAGCTTCTTATTTTTTCCTGTGTACCAATTCCACTGCTACCTTAGGCATTGGCTGTTCTGTTATTTCAACAGATCCCATATTTTAGTCTATATATATCATCACAGTATTTGAGTGTTGTTATTGAGGGTTTTGGGAAATCTGTTGACTCATCACTCCATCTGCACTGGATCTCTCTCATGCTCTGCAGAGGGAGTGGAGATGATCCGTTAGAGTGTTGCCTTTGACTGAATGTTTGCTTTGTTAGTTTGTTTTTCAGTAGATGTCTCACTATGAAAATATTAAAAAAGTTGTGGCCAAAATTATTACATGTTGTCCTTCAATGTGCTATAATTTCTGCAGGAAGGATTCCAAGGGTAACTGTAGCTTCCTTTTGCTAACTTGTCAGTTTAACAGCATTTATGTCTTCTCTCCCAGACCTTCTAATTAATGAAGTTTCTCTTAATCAACTAAAAAAATTAAAGTACTTTCAATTGTTTATCTTTTCTCTTGAAGATAAAAGAATCTCAAGATATTTCTGATAGGTTAAATGTTGAACATTAAATGTTTTGGGAAAATGGCAAATCAGATGCCTTGTCTGAATCTTTTTTATGGTTCATCACCAGATTATGCTTAGATTATTCTATTTCTTTTTCTTTGGATAGACTTTCAAATGCTCATAAGTTGAATCAGGTTAAGTATGTCCCCACAAAGTTCCTTATTCATTGGATTAGTAAACAGGAATAAAAACCTCTTTTTCAGAAAACTTTCAAATACCTTGCATCATCACCTTGTTTTCTGGCAAGGTAGTTTTATTGTTGGGACTGCAAAATTCAGATCCTAATGTGAATCATAAACAATGACTTACCATTTTTGTTAGTATGAGACATCTGTCCTTTTGATTTGTACTAGTGCACAGCATGTAAAGCTACTTCAGGATCTTGTCTGCTGTGTCTAGGTGTACAAGGTGGAGTAGTAAGCCTGTACCATATATAGCAGCATATGAAACCTCACAGAGTTCTTAAGTGATTCCACATACATGGTGTATCTACTTAGGCAATTCCAGACATTTGCAGCCTTGTATTTGCAAGGTTCAGTACAGATGATGGTGTAAATTGACACGTTGACTAGTGCTGACTAGTATTTACTAGTGACTAGAAACAGTTATGAAGATAACTAGTTGGTTGTTGGTTGCAAAATGTTGGTTGCAAAATGTTAATCCATCCATTTAAATGTTGATCCATCCAGTCTGACAGAGGGTCTGAAAGACAGTGGCAATCCATGGCCTTTTCTGCATGAGGAGATCTAGCTGGCAAACAGTCTGTTGGCATAGTGCAGCTGGCAAGTTCTTTTGGCAGAATGCATTTACATTTGGTTGCTTCTGTTGGCAATATATTTCTTCATGGCTTCAGATTGTATTGGCAAAATATATACAGCATGTAAGAGGATCTTGGTAGCTGTGTCTGTAATGCTGTGCAGTATTCATCTTGAAGCCAACTATTCATTCTGCACTTGTTAGGGTGTTGTTATTCCTGAATCTGGGGGCACGTGCAAACAGCTGATTCTCTTGCAGGAAAAACATTGGTTAGTGCTGAAATTTTAAAGGTCATTCAAGAGCAGCCTCACTGCTTTGTGGGTAGGTTGTGTGCCTGGCTAATTCAGTTGTCTGTGCAGATAAGGTAGTTCCTTGTCCTTAGGACAACTGTATTGTTGCTTGCTGTGAAGGGGTTGAGGTTTGTGGGCAGTCTGAGTGTCTGCGTGTAGACCCAAGTATATAAACATGTCATTACTTGGCAGGCAACTAGGTGAGACTGCTTCTGAATATTAAATACCAACTGAGCACCCTTCAAGAACTGATGGAAATGTGCATTAAAGCCAAAGAAACTGCTTCCTCAAGGCTGTATTTAGTCTTCTCCCTACTTTCTCATTCGTTTCATAGAATCATGTAATTATGTAGGTTGGAAGGGACCTCTGAAAGGTCACCTAGTGCAACATCACACCCAGAGCAAGGATCATCAAAAGGATCAGGTTAGTCAGGTCCCTACCCAATGAGGTCTCCTCTAACTCGTCTCTATATAAAGACTGGACAAACACAATTCTTCCATCTATGTACGTCGTGTGCTTCATCTCCCAGTCAGCTTGTTAGCCTTCCCCTGAATTCACTCCAGCACATCAATGTCTTTCTTGTGATGAGGAGCTGCAAAGTGAACATGGTACTCAAAAGCCTTCTATAAAATAGTGAAGGTGTACTGATAATTGCAGTGGTTTTGTCTGCTGTAGGATGGACAAGACTTTGTTCTATAACAAAGTTTAATAAGAGGTCTGGTTTTCTACAGGTGAAATGGTTCTGATGGTGAATGCCACTTGTTGTAGACTACGTAATTTCTGCAACTGTTATGTCCTTTGTGGACCTATTCAGGTGGATATATAAGGTATTTGTAGTAATTTTTTGAGTCAGAGATATGCCAGTTCCATCTGCTCTGGGTACCAGTTGTTTGAGGGAGCATAAAAGAGCATTGTGATGGCATGCCCTATCCAGACAGTGACTGCTTTTCTTATCACATGTGCAGATTTTTAAAAATCAAATAAAAATGAAAGCTGGATTTTCAGATATTAGACTGTTATCAAGCTTAGCTTGCAATATGAGTAATGCTCACCTTGGCATGTTTAGCTGCTTCTGAGTAGGAGGATTAATAGCAAATCTCCTCCATCAGTGTTCAATACTGCTATAAAAATGGAGTGAGGAAGATGGTGTAGGTCTTCAACCAAAGATTATTTTTCATGCTGTGTTGTAGATTCTGGGTTGCTAGTATTATGCTTTTCTGATCAAGAATGCAGCTTAATATATTTTTAAAAAAAAAAAAAAATTTAGCATATCTTCATGCAGTTTTCAATCTTTCAGGTTTTGTCCTAAGTCTCTGCAATGGGAGAGAGTTTATGTGGCCAATGTAAGAAAANGTTGTAGATTCTGGGTTGCTAGTATTATGCTTTTCTGATCAAGAATGCAGCTTAATATATTTTAAAAAAAAAAAAAAATTTAGCATATCTTCATGCAGTTTTCAATCTTTCAGGTTTTGTCCTAAGTCTCTGCAATGGGAGAGAGTTTATGTGGCCAATGTAAGAAAAAAGAGTTTCCCTGATCTATTTCTTTCCTGTTTATCATGTAGAGTATTTACATGGTAAGGTGTACCCTCAGATCCATACAGTCCATACAGTAGGATCTGATGGCTTAGAAATCCTGGAAGAGCTTTGAATGTCTGTGATTCCATTGCACATCTAGAGGTCATCATGAAGGCACCAGTGTTGCCTGATAGTCTGGAAATGATGGAAACTGTAAGAGCTATAACAAAAGGCCTCTGGAAGGAGTTTCTGTATGCCACAGGCTTACTGGGTGGGATTCATTTTACTGAACACAGGCAGTTCCTCGTCTGGACTTCATTTATTGTGTGTAGAGGGAAATAGGCATTTATAAGGCTTGTTGTTTTCATTTTGCAGCACAATTTTTCTCATCCAATGCCAGTGCCTAAAATAAAATAGATAAATGACTTGTTAAATACCTGTTTTCTTCATCGATTTTAAAGGGAGCCTGAGATGACTCTTTCAGCTCTAAAAATCTGTGCCATAGCTGACTAAAGTTGGTTGTAATAGGCTTGCTTTTATTGTAATAACAGCAGGCCAAAAGAGAACTTAGGTTGCTTGGGGTAACATTTTTAACTTCCCCAGTTTTTTTCCCTTGTTCTTGGGGGAATTGGAAGCAGAGCAGGAATGCACACAGATTTCTGCTGGCTGTTATTTTTCCTGGTTAAGAGTTCTTTGTTGTCTAATGATTGTTCTAGAATAAAGTGTCAAACTCATCCATGCCTAAAGTTTTTAGTGTTTCAACCTGTCTTCCTGCATTAAGTTTTTTGAGTTTATTAGGAAAGTAGTCTTCACACGGTTAAATACACAGTGGATAGTTTTGGAGAAGATGCAACTTGCTGATCATCTCTGTTTCCAGGATTTGAACAGCCCCACTGTGCACTGGTTATGAATTTCACTTCTTGAAGCTATCTTTTGTGGCTTTTTTCTATTTCCTTTTGGTGGTCGCATTCAAAGAGTTGTGGTCAACTGCTCAGTGTCCAAGTTGAGACCAGTGATGTTCCTCAGGGGTCATATTGGAACTGGTGCTGTTTCACACGTTTCTCAGAGTCATGGACAGTGGGATCAAGTGCGCCTTCAGCAGGCTTCCTGGTGACACTGAGCTTTGTGGTGCAGCTGAAATGCTTGAGGGAAGGGATGCCATCCAGAGGGATCTGGACAGGCCTGAGAAGTGAGTCCATGTGAACCTTACAGAGTTCAGCAAGGGCAAGGTCCTACACCTGGGTCATGATAATCTTAAGCACAATTATAGGCTGGGTGGAGCATAGATTGAAAGCAGTTTTGGGATTTTGGGGTAAATTAATTGTTTTGGAATGTTATTCTTATAGTATCGTTACCTTCTGTCCTGCTTCTATTCCTTTCTACTACCAACAAGGTCTTCAAATGATGAAATAACTTAAAAGCACCCTATATTTATTTTGAAATTATGTGATTTGGTCATCTGGTGTTAGATAACTTCAGCAGTTCAGAGAGGCAATTAAACACATCTGCTTTATTTGTGACTGAACCTTATTGCAGCTGATTTTTAGGGCCTTTGAATCCAGTTCCAAGCAAAAGTCAGTGGGATTTAGGGCTGTGGCAGTAGGAGCAAGTTTGAAAACTTAATGGCCAATTAAGGCTGTTTCTTCCCTGACACCTTACTGAGTTACTGTGCCAGTACAGAGGAGTCTACAGCAGATTGCATAACAGACCATGAAGACCTTGGCTGTGTGTATCTAAGCTCCTAGATTTGATTTCCCTTGTATGGAAAATTAGTGTTTAATTTCTAGACTGAAACATTAGAACTGTTTATGTATGTTTAGACATTAATTACCATGTTTTCACTATATAGGACTTGTCCAAGACTTTGCCTACCTTTGAGAAACAAGTAACCAGCACAAGTAGCCAACCTCCTGTTAAATTAGAACATTGTATTACATTAATTTCTGATACTTTTACTTGCTTTTCCTTCCAAGTTGCTTGTGAGCTTGCTGTTGAAAACGTTCTTTTCAATCTGTCCTTTAAATTGATTTCAATTTTATTTTTCAAAAAATGATTTGTTTTTCGAGTATGAGGTGTTACTATTCCAGTTGTAGAGTTGGTTATCACTTTTTGAGTCAGCTAAAAGACTTGACAAAAAACCAAGAAGCAAAGAAGCCTCAGAAGTTACATTTTTAAACTGATTGTGTATTTACAATTTTGTCATCTTTGTTTTCTTTTTCAGTTCTCAGCTTGAGCTAAAAAACTGACCACTGTATAATGATGTTAAATGTATCAGAAGATTGTTTAGAAGCAAGAAATTCAGAGGACTGTATAACAGCATCAGTGTAACAGACCTGTGTATATTTGAATCTATTGGTCAGTGGCTGCTTAATGCCATCACTTCCTGGTGCTGAAGGTCTGATGTCATGTTCCAAGTGACTTATGCAGTCAACAGTGCAGGTATGTTAGGAGAGCTGTAATTGGCAGTAGACAGAAAATATTATTAAGTCAGTCTTTTAGAGAAATGACTCTTGTATATGGCTTCATAGCCCTTAAAGTGAAATGAAAAGACAATAAATATCCATCATTAGCACAATTGCCTTTGCTAACTTTTGAGTTGCTGTTATTTTTATTTTTCAGACTGAGGAAATGGGAGGGTGAATTTGGGAAGTGAACTTGACAAGAAGTTGACAGGAAGCAGACACTGTGCTGATAAAGGAAAGTAAGGTATGTTGGGCTATCTTAAACCAGAACTGTTTATTCTGAAATATGTAGAGACTACATTTGGAAATTATCTGTTTCTGTAGCCATTCACTGTAGTTCATGCCAGGGGTTTGTATCTGTAGATGGATACCATTTTCAGAAGGAAATTAAGGAAGCCCCCTGTCTTCACTGTGTCCTTGTTTTCTCATGACATTACCCTTTTTTAATTCTGGCAACCACAAGAAAGTACCATGTCTTACTACAGACATGGTAGTATACCAGACTACTATATTTATATAGACTAGTATATTTATATAGCAATCACATTATGATTCCATCTTACATAGAAATACTTAAATTAGCTTTGAATTAACATCAGTCAAATACCCTTATCAGTATAGATTCAGCAGCAAAGAATTCAGTACAGATTAGCTTTCTGAATTTGCTTTTCAGGCAGGCATTGCAGTCTGTGCCAAGTTCTGTAGCTTCACTGCTGAACTGCATGCAGGCCACCTATGTAAAGTATCCTTGATACAAGTCATGCCTTGCTGGAAATGTAAGCATGCCCTGTTAGTCTGGATAGCACCAACAAGAGTGGGCTTCTCTTGTGGTTACAGTCTTTTACTATAACCTTGAGATACTTAATATAGCTGGCATATTTTGTGATTTTTTGTCTCCAAAATTTTATGGAGGGGTGTCCAAGTTCCAATGGCATAAAACTAGATGAAGATTGAAATAAGTTCTGAATGTATCAGCAAAGTCATATCACTAACATTAGTGATTAGAAACAACCTGTTGGGAAAAAAAATAATGATTAGAAACAACAGGTTGGAATGAAGTTTTGAGGTTATATGTATGGAACCGGTGGCTGCTGCAAAATAAGTAAGCTATTAACTCTAAGCCTGTGGCACTCATTGAATTTCTTGCAATTAGCAATGTACTTTCTAAAGAGATCTGGATTTGTTGCCTTGGAATTGTAAAAATACTTGTGTTCAGGAAGGAAGCACTAAATGGACAGTATTGAAAATCTAACAACTGAAAGTTTAAGAGCTTCAGAAGGCACATGACTAATAATCTAACTAGCTGACTAGGAAGGCTTATGATTTTGGAAAGTCCCTTGATGAGACTTTCAGCTCCTTCATGCTGAACACATAGATACAATACACTAGAAATGTCCAGGTGTCATGGTAAAGCATAAGATGCAAAAGCTATTAGGTACCATGAGTTTATGAGCTGAAACCCTTATACGTTTCTGTTGCAAAGGAAAGTAGTTGCAGCTTAACAGTAGAACTTTTTTTTTTTTTTTAGACGTGGTAATAATGCACTCATTTTCATGGTCTTATTTGTATCCATGAATTACTTGAATCCAAGAGTTAATGAGATTAATCACAGCAACATTTGCTTTAAAAGTGTTTTTTTAAAAGAAAGGCTGAATTGTCCTCAAGAGATCTCATTCCTTAACAAGAGGAAGTTATTACTCTTTTGTTTAAGCCAAGAAATCTGGTTAGGGTTTTGTTGAGACTAGAGTTGAAGCACTACTTGAGGTTGCTGCTGTAATATGTATTAAAACAGTCTAAGAAAGTACCAGCCTACAGTTATTTACTGTACCACGTTTCACACATGTAACAGGAGTCTAGAGGCAACAGACAGTTATTCTGACAGGTGACTTGACAATAAAACATTAAAACTGTCATTCTGGCCTTACCAGACCATAGGACTAATGGAGCAGATACTGCTTGCTTTGCCATGAATTCACTAAAACTGTCAACACTATTGGAAACTCTGCTGACATTTGTGGGACTATTGTCAACTTCAATCATACTTCTGTCAGAGTATTTTATTTGCCACAGTAACTGACTGGTGGTGTCTTTGCTGGAGGAGTTAAAAGAGCTGTAAATCGTACTCCCCTGCCATGAGCAGCACCCAGTGTAGTGTGCACTCCTCATTGCACAGTGGGGCACTGTCACGTGGCTGTATGAAGCATATCAGTACATGAAGCACATGTTTCCAGTGCTGGTTATGATTCTAAACTAACATGACTCATTGAGACTTTGGTTTTGGAGTTTGTGGGCCAAGGTGAGGGAAAGAAAGGAAATTAAACCCCAATTATTAAATTGTATAGGCTTTTCATCATGTTTCCATTATGAGCAGGAAAAGGTGAAGAATAGATTACACAAAAATGAAGCCAAATGTTTGTGCTCAGCAGGCAGAGTTCTGTTGACTTAATCAGATGAAATTCCTGCAGAAAGCCTTCTCCCTTGCCAGTGAAGTAAGTCTAATAGCTTTTCAGGCTAAAACAAACTTTCAGGGATTTGTA
This sequence comes from Leptocoma aspasia, assembly GCA_013399835.1. NCBI lineage: Eukaryota > Metazoa > Chordata > Aves > Passeriformes > Nectariniidae > Leptocoma > Leptocoma aspasia. The sequence continues at coordinate 42,070 of VXAX01000734.1, forward strand.
ACAACAACGCTATGGTTCTACAGAGACAACAACATGTCCGTAAATTGAAACTAGTCATCTGACAGTCTCCATTTGTCTGACCCACTTTCTACTTGCACTCTGTAAACAACCACAAGAAGAAAATTTGGGGATAACAGAAGGGGCAGTTAGAGGGACAGACAAGAGAGGCAGAATGTTACGTAGCTTGCACATGTTTTATATCTCATAATTTATAACCAGAAGAAAATGAGAGAAGGAGAATGATCAAAGAATACTAGTGTCTGATGAAACATAAACCCAGAAGAGTGGTTCCTTCCTCTTGGCTATCACCAGTGACTGGTGTGGGGGTGGCTATCTCAACAGTCACTATAAGGGTCTCACTGCTTTCTATCTTCCTAAAATGGATGAAAAAAATAGTCCATGTTCTGAGAAAATTTTTTCTCAGGTGCTCATGTTCCCCTTTCCAAAAGCTGCTATCCCCAAAACCAGGATGGAAGAATGTGTGTCTGCATGTCAGTCATCCCAGCTGACAGTCTGGTTCAAGGCTGGTTTTGTTTATGTACCAGATGGTGAAGTGGAGCAGCTGAAGATACTTTGCTACACTGCTATATGCACCCAAACGTTACCTTTTTGGCCTCATTGATTGTGTAGCTGAAGCTGGAACCTATGTAGTGTGAACTACTCAGTCACATTCTACAGGTAGCAGTCGTACAAACTCTTACTAGGTGTTGGTTTGGAATATTTGGGATATAAAATGTGCTGATCAGTAGCTTCTGGAAATCGCTTTCTTTCTAACAAAGGTGGGATATTTGTTTTACTCAGAAGCATAAAGCTAAAAGAAAGCACTGGAATCTTTCTATTGAATTGAAAACTCAAGTTACTGTTTTCATAATAATTGCACCTTTTTTTCCTTGTTCTGCATTACTTATGGCAAATATCCATGGCTAGTTGTTAACCTGTTGCAAAACCTATTAAAAGTCTTACTGAGGCTAGGAAAGTTACTGTTAATACTAAAACAGCCCTGTTTGCAGCACTGCCAACACAATGCACATCCTGATCTGCCCTGGCTTTTGACATTCAGGGAAATGATTAACTTGTAAACTTGTGTGGTTTTCCTCATGAATGAATTCTGCAAGAGATACATGTGTAAGTACAGCTTCAATGCGTAGACAAGGCAAATACACAATTGTTCAAAAGTACCATTATGTTCTCCAAAATACTGACAGGTCAAGTAAATAAAGTCATGAAAAACGTTGATTCCAGCAGACCTATGCGTAAGGAGAGCCCTGGAAGTCAGTGAGAGCTGTGTGCTTGGAGCTGGTGCAGCACTTAGCACTCAGTTATGAAATAACTGGGCAATAAGATCCAGTGACCATGTGAACACAGTAATTATAACACTTGGCAGTGCTTGTGTGACGGCTGACCTCTTGCCAGTGCGAAAAGCAAGAGCTGTGCCATTCAGCTAGGGAGCAGAAGTTCTAGAGTAGGAAGCAGGAGTAGCTCATGTTCTCTCTGGATTTCTGAAGGAGAAAGGGTGTTTGCACACAGTGAGGACTAGAGTGCCATTCAGCTTCCCTATCTCCCTGGGGGCTGTTCTGCACTGCCTGATGTCCACCATCCTTTCCTCTTCCTTCCTCACCCACCCAATGGACACGTAACTTTGATGGTGAACATGGAGGCACTCCAGTTCTCAGCAGTTCTTTCTGTAATAATATAAAGCCTGGCTTACTGTAAATCAAATTTTAATGGACAATAATTTTCTTTAAAACATTATCTTGCTTTGCTGTTTGCACTGCTATTGCATCTTAACTATGTGAGGAGTGATAATAATAACAGCTTTGCTGGCTTTTGCAGCTTTGCCAGGGAAGTAGGTGATAATATGGCAGCTTTCACAAGGAACTTGCATGAAATCTTTAAAAATGTGAACTTGAATCTAGGCTTTAGAAAGCCTAAAGAGTGAAAAAAGGGCAGTAGAGCATGGCATAGATGAAGACTTCCACCTTCTAGAACATGTAAAAGCTGAGATAATCTGAGACCAGTAGGATATAACATTTTTATAGTGCTTTTCTATAATTAGTTATTGCTTTTATTCTAGCCTCCAGCTGACATATTGTAACCAGGATTGATGGGATAATTACCAATGTCAAAGAGACCAAGTACTCAGAGTTTGTCAGAAACAGCCTGAAAAAGAAAGATGGAAAAAAGGAAGTCCCCTCCTATGTTAAAAGCATAGTGTTGGTCACAGACAACCTGTGGAGGTAATAGAAAGGTTTTATAAGCAGGAGTGGGAGCAGTGGAAGCCAGGCTATGCAATTTCAGGGCATTGGTCTTTCCATTAACTGCTCATATGGGAGAGATACCTGCCAAAATCCCAACAGGAGAGCTTATAGCCTCTTTTCACTTATCCTTTTTCTCCTGTTTTTATGTAGGATCAAATGAAGAAGATCTGATCTCTGATTCTGCCCTGCTTTTCCCTTGATGAGAGGAAAGTAGTCAAGACTATGTAACTAAAGGAACAGTGTTTTGTTATCTGTTTTAATCTGGGCTTGTGGATTACTCTAACTCAAGCCACAAAAGACAGCAAAGATATAGTGCCTGATATAACATGACCAATAGTGACTCCTGTACATGTCATACCTACGTGATTATTTCTCTGTGTTTGCTGATTCATACAATGCTACTCTACAGCACAGAATTTTCATATAGTACCCCAGCTGTGTTAACCAAGTTCACAGCAGTTTGCCAGCTGAACCTACTGAATTCTTGTGCTAATAAACAGGGTTTGGCTGCTAACATGTTGTCTGCACTGTTCCTTAGCAAAGGTACTGAAGATCATAATTTTGTGCAAACCTTAGTGTTGGCAGACAGTCAAAATAATACTAAGATCTGCCTTGGCAAATTTAGTTGGGCTTCCAGAAATACCTTTTTATAAGGTGCATCTAATGTGCATGGGCTCTATGTCAGCAGTGGGATATTCAGGATGAGCATTTTGATCAGGGCCTTAAAGAAAACTGTCTTCTATAGACTCTTTTTTCTAAAGTATATCTTTGGGTTCACAGGGAACCCAGCTGTTTATACTGGTGTCCAGAAACTGTTGCCAAGGTTTTGTTTGTCTAATCTAAGAAAAAAGGAGCATTAGGTCAAATGCATGTGCTACAGCACTGTAGAAAAAATATTTTGAAGGCTTTATGAAGGAGGTTTCCACAAGAATCCACAGTTTCTTTTGATATAAAATGAAATTGAGGATAGTTCAAAACTTTTCTATAAACATTGTAAGAAAACATTATGAACATATAATAGCACGTATTTTTAAGATAAATTACTTCTTCCTCTCTATTAGCCTATGTCCTACAGTGGTAGGATAATATCTAGGCATGTGATAAGGTTTAACTTCAGAATCTTGTACTTTATGATGATCTTGATTCAGAAACTGTTTTTCAGCCAGAGGGAACACTTGCTGACTGTGGTACCACCTAATGACATAGACTATCTTTTGAAGTTGACTCCTGTAGCAGCAGATGCAGTCTTGTGCATCTTGACAGGGGGTGAGTGGCTCAATCTGCATCAGTTGAAATGATTTGCTGTATAAGTTCTTTTATACTGAAGCATTCTTTCCCCATATAAATTCCCTACTGGCTTTTATGTCAATAGATTAAGCCATATAATGATTTAGCCATGTGCCCTGTTAGTAGATTCTAAAGCAGGCTTAGAGCACAGATATTTCAGCACTTCCCAACCTGCAGTGTTGTGATTAAACTATCTGCCCGCAATGTTGGTGACTGGGGAAGAAGCAACAAAGGAAGCCTGTCAGTAAACAAACTTTATTGCAGAAATATTATCACAAATGGCAACATATAAAAGAAAATGTAACATAAAAATGCATGTGTTAATTCACAGCTCCCAGTGACACTCATGGAAGCTCCACATGTGCAGGAGAAAAATAAACTCATTAGGCAGAGGACTAATGTGATATATAACAGACCTGCTGCAGTTTTCTTTCTTTGATTCTGAGTTTCTGGTCATTTAGTCACTGAACCTTCCCTGACTGCTGGCAGTGTGAATTATGCCACTGACTGACGCAGAGCGGGAAGTCTCCCATGTTTGTGCCTATGCTGTGCCTGCGTGAACTGGACTACTGATTGATCACTGTTTCCATGAAGTCAGGTTGTTACCTTTGATAAGTGTGTGTGGGTCTCCTAGCCTGTCTAAAACTTCTATTGCTGTTGCAATGTATGTCTTAAGTCTATCAAGAAGTGCTTAGCAGCTATCTTGCAAGAAGAGCAGATAAATTTTGATGTCCAGCCAAGTGCAACATGGCCACCCTGCCTATATGATCTGTAGATGTGTACACTTGGACCCATGTTAAGGGAAATGTAGGTCTGAGTCTCCTCAGTCTTCCCTATATCTACCTCATGTATATGACTGAATTTGAATGTTAAACCAAGGCACAATTTTGAGGTCAATGTATTGTCTGTACTTCATTTCCCGAGCTCCAAAACTGGATGAAATAGAACATTGCTGCTAGTTCACTCCTAATGAAATGGTATCACTGCAAATTAAAATGGAAGGCTGAAGTGCCTGAGTACTGCTGTGACTGGGGTCATGAAAGCATCATACACAATTCTATTGTAGGTTTGCTTCTTGTTCCTATAGCAACATCCAGGCAAGGATCTCAAGGCTCTTTACAAGTATTCATGAATTAAGCCTGTGAGGTCAGGGATGGTGATTATACTTGTTTACAAATAAGGAAATGCAGAGGTTAAACTGCTTGATCAAGGTCACACAACAAGTCTGTATCCAAGCCAAGAATAAAAGCTGACTCTGGTCTGTGCTTCAGTCACCAGCTGATACTCTTTGTTTGAAGAGTTGTGCAGGGCTGAGGGGAAAGCCTTGTAAAAAGCCTACAGATTTGTTCATTCAAAATGTACATTCCAGCTCAGATTGCCCCACTTAAGTGACCTTATATTTTTATCTCTTTGTCTATCTAAGCTTTGCCCTTGTGAAAACATCATTATATCCAGTCAAAGCAGGAGTAACATGATTTTGACAAGTTTTGCAAATCTCTGACAAAACAAAACTGAAACCTATGCTAAAAAATTTTAACAATCTCTCCATCGGTGATTCTAATTCTTCAGTGGTCCAGAACATACCTGGTTAATTTCAGTGTCTACATAGACCAAAAAAACCCAAATGTATTTTTAATAAGAAGAACTATAAATTTTCTCTGGAGTTACCACAGAGATATTGTACTATATGATGAAAAAATAGGGTTTGTTAATAGGCAACAACAAATAAAAGTGCACTTTCCTGAGTTTCTTTTCAAATCATAGGAAGGAAAAAACTGTAAACTCTGAAAGTTTTTTTGGTATCCAGCCTCTGCTCCTCCTTCTGCACACAGTGCTTGCCAGTGCCAGAGTATTGTGAACTGAGATAGTAGAGGAGAACAACTTTTTTAGAGTCACACTTTTTTAGCTCCATCGTCCCACTGGATGCTGTTCGTAGGATCAAAGAGTGGAAAATAGTGAGTGTACTCTTAGGAATGTCCTTTTCTAGTCTGGGCTAAATAGTACAAAATGCTTTCTTGCTTCCTGATCTCTTAAGTATATAGATGTCTGACCCAAGTAAATGCTTTTTCTAGATACCATTCCTTGCAGTTGTTATGTGGATGTTGGGCTGCTTGTTAGCTATATCCTTGTGGTCCTGGTTTTTTTTGTTTGGGTAGCTATGACTGTGAATTTTACACTGCTTAGAGGAAAGGCTTGCTACTGTTTCCTCAGGATCATTGGCTACTATGGCTGTGGTGGAATGCTGCTGTGCTGAAGAACATGTTAGCTGGGTGAATGTCTGTAATTTAGTGAGGAAAAGTCTTGTGAGAGTCGAGGATCACGTTTAGCAACATTTTCAAGTGTAACTAAAATGTTCACAAAGGCACTAAGCAGTAAGGAGGCTTATTGGACTAGCTTTATTGCTTAAAAGGAGCTAAAGCAGGGGTGGGTTAAGGACAGGAAAGGGGGGGATCAGCACTTCCACCTGAAAGATAAAGCAGACCTGGAAGTGAAATAGCCATATCAATATCTATATTTATACCTATATTGATATAGATAGATATAGATATAGATATATATCTCCCAGTTGGAATGAATATCTGATAATATTCTCAGAAGTCCCGCATACATGAGTGTTAAAATCTGTGAAACCCTGAAAGGATAAAGTGTAAGGGTCACATAGGGTCTGCTATCAGTCTGCATTTTGATCACTTTGTTGAGTGACAGCTGCACCTCAGCTGTTGCTGTGCCCTCTGAGCTGGGCGGTCAGAGATCCAGAGGACTCAGTCTCAGTGTAAGCCACTACTTTTTTTTTTTTTTTTCCCAGTTTACTTTTCAAATGTTTCACAAACCTTTTTCTGAAACTTTTGTAGCAATCAGACTTGCTTGAGAATTTGTATGTAGCCAAATGAGTCAATATTACGTGTCCCTACCTTGCTTTAGAAAGGATCACTTTGTACAGTGCATTGGGGTACTCAGCCTGACTTTTCAGGTGATTTTGACTGACTGTAGATCCAGGTATGCTTATGTTTTACAGGTCAGAGAAAGTGAAATGGGAAAAATGTAGCAATAGAACTTAGATTAAACTGTGACTGCTTGACAATCTCAGGCGCAGGCCATTAATTCTTCCTTTCAAAAACAATATTTGCATTAATCTTACAGAGATCTTTACACTTGTGGCAATAAATGTTTAAGTGGGAATACTTTAAAGACATGAAATTCCAGGCTTTACATTAAGAAGTTCTACTGATCTTTTAGTGCATTGAGGTTTTTGAGAGAAGATGGCTTCTTCTGTATATTTATAGTTTTGCTCTGCTTTCACAGGTTGAAGATGAAACGAAACACTGTAATTGTTATCCGTAGGGAGCTCCACCTTTTATTTAATTTTCTTGCTCTCCTGCTGCCTTTGAAAGAAGGAAATCCTACTTGCCACTGTCAGCATGTTGTAGCTTGGTGGGAGATGGGTAGTTTAGAAGTGCTGAGTAGAGATTTGATTCTGCTGAATACACTGGGTCCATGATCCGTGGTCCAGGGTTTCACCTCCTGGGAATGCAAATGCCTAGTGTTTACCAGACTAACCTGAAATTTCTCCTAACATTGAGCAAGGTGCATCGGTGAGGTAAAAGGCACCAAAGCAACCCTTTGCTGCATTTGGAAACAGATAAACAAATGTCACAGACAGCACTCTAATAGTTAACTACATGTCAGTGTGAAGTCATGAACCTCTTTGTCTAGCCACCACACAAAGCTGATAAATCTAATGGAGAGAAAGGTTTTGGAGAATATGCAACTGGGGTCCTATGGCTGGTCTTTGAGGCATTTTCCTAAATGTCAGTTGAGTTGCCACCCAAACTCAGCTGCAATTTGTCTGAAGCATCCTCTTCTGAACTCTTGTAGTCACAGAAGATCCTAGTCAGGTATATGTACCCCTGTTATTCTGCAGCTTTGATGATCAAAGTACAGTATCAAACTTACCTTACTGCTGCGAAATGCAGCCTATCACTATATATAATTTTGTGATAGCTGGAAGTGCTTTTCTAAAATGTATTCCTGGAGCTAAGTAGCTCTTAAACAAGTACAGGAGCCAGTTTATTGGTAATTTATCTCTTGCTGATCAGATTTACCTTACTCTGAAAAGATTCATGAGATGAACTCTGAATTTTCTTAGCAGCTTCAGTGCAAATCCTTTATATTTTAGTGAGTAGTTATGAAGCTTTATTAGGGATAATGAGGGGTGCAAGCTTATCTCTAGTTTCTGTGGAGACTAACCCTGCCAAGTAAGAAGATGAACATAAGAACAAAGGTGTTTGTGGACAAAGGTGTTTGTATACCACAGCTGCCCACCATACTTGATATTATTTTTCCTGTTGTGGTAGAGCAGAGTGGACTAGAAAAACCTTTGTAAAAGCTGACTGCACCAGATTCTCATCTTTCATGTCTGGTAACACCTCCACGCATGGTCTGATTTAAACGAAACTAATAAACATGTCTGAAGCAAAATACCGCTCAGACATCATGTGGCCTTTACAGAGAAACTGATGGAAGAAATTCTACACTCAGGCTGTCACTCACTCAGTTGTTGACACAACTGTTTGGGGGACTGTGAACTGGATCAGGCAACCAGATAAGGTTAAAAATAATGCAAATGAAAAGGGATCAGGAGAAGGTACCATCTTACTTCTGTGGAAGGGTAAAGATTTCCCTGAGCTGAGCTGTGCTTCGCACTGGCTCTCTCCCCCATCTGGACAACAGTTTCAATATTTGTCAAACCCTTCCTGAGCAGATGTAGCTCACTAGTTAGAGCAGCAGAAAACTATCCAGCTTTGTTTTTCACTCTGCCATTTTAGCACACTAAATTATCTCTAAGGAGGGTCTGGTGAGTACCAGAGCTAGTAGGAGATAAACAGCAGAAGCATGACCTCCTGCTCATAGTTTCAGGGACGTATTAGTTTAGCTCAGTGTACCTCTGGAAACCCTGTGCAAATAATTGTGTCATTGCATGTGGGGTAGGAAAGAGCACCAGTGCTAAGCATAACAAATGACTGACAGAGAGGGCAGAGAAGAATTACACTGCCAAAATCCCCTGATTAATGAAACTGAGGTGTCAGCATGAGACAGAAGGACAGCCCTGTCTTTCTGTATCAGCATGTAAAAATCAGGAGATTCAGAGGTTTGGGTAAGTGTTAGTACTGAGAACCTGAAGTACTGTATTTATAACTAGCTGTAGGACTTTGAAAGAAATGTAGAGTTGAGTGTGAAATAACAAATGGAGATTGTTAAGTAAATGGAGGATTTTCCCCTTTAAAAACAAAGATAATTAGTGGAAAGATTAAATTTAGATTTCCTTATAGAATTATTCTCTATCTTATCATTGCATAGAAAAGAATTAATTTCTTATTTCAATTCCAATGTCCAGTTAATAACACAGACTGCTGGACAGACAGCCCTTGGTGGATTACACACATTCTGGCTATTGATCTTGTCCTTCTAGCTTTGATGATCTCTCTTTGCCCCCTAGGGACCATCACCAATGGACCAGTTGTACCAAATTCATAGTACTTCAGCAAACGTAATTTCTTTCCCATTACAAGCAAACTAACCATGGTATGCTGAACTGAATTAGGATTTTTTCACTCCTGGAGACTCAGCCAATTGTCAGTAAAATGAAAGCATTAAACTTGAGGTTAACTAACACCAGTTTAAATTAATAACTAAAATGCAGTGCCTAGTCTCTGTCTGCTCAATGCTTCTCAAAATGAACATGTAACTTTAAAGTGGTTCTTAAGTACAGAGGCTAAATAAGCTCACTACCACTTATGAAGTTACCGCAGCCCTTTTATGAACAGTACTTGTATTGGTGATTTCACAAGGGAAATAAAGACTGGACATGTCTACAGGAGACATTAAACTTGTTCTGTGGATAGAGGATGTCATTCCTCAGTTAGCTATTTTTACCATAATATTGATTAGAATTTATTTACGATGCACATTAAAGACAAACGGTGAAATGTGACCTTTGCATGAAAGTCCATTGATGCACAGAAATGAGGGCATGATTTGATGAGACAGGGATGTTGGTGGAAACACAGCTTTATGGGAGTGCTCTGCCTTCCTGGTGGTGCTAAAAACCCTGTCAGAGTGAAGGTGCTACTCCTGATGCAGTTCAGCTCTTCGATCTGCTGCTCAGTGTAACCCCACAAATACTTTCATTGGCATGACAGAAAGAGGGGCAGAGGGGAGCAACTGTGTTGTTTCAGTGAAGGTCTTTTGTCATTAGCCTACAGCCAGAGCACTAGAAACATCTTTATCCACCTTCAGCTCTCATCTAAATGGTGAACCAATTGTTCCTGTACTTGTGCTGCTGTTCACTCTTTTCTTTCAGCTGTACTGTGGTAATCCATGTGAGGATGACCATAAATTGATCAATGAATTATTCAGGTTGAAAACCTGTTCCCCTTCCATATTTGAAGTTTTGACTGTTCAGCTGATATGGTATTAAACAACAGTTCTATGCAGGTAGTTGTATAGCACAAATAAGAAGAAAAAACAGTTGGCCAAGGACAAGGACTCTGGAAAACTTTACTATTGGTTTACTTGTGGGTAAAAATGTGAATAGAACTACCCTTTAAGTGTAAGGTGCGGTTTAAAATGAACTTAGTTTATTAAAAGAGTACGGTTTTGTAGTAAGGGTTATCTTGCATCTTACATCTTTGTCTGTGAGGTGGGTTTTAAGTGCTCACAAGCAGGTTTCAATTGCTCTCTGATATTCATGGAGAGGTTTGTACCAGTCTGCCTACATGGGTTTGAAACTGGCGCTCTAATCATGCAGATTGTTCAAATTCTTTTCTCCTTGCTTAGTTAAAATTATTGATCATTTTTCTCCTAATTGCCGTTTTATAACACTGAAAAAAATTCTGCTTTATGATTATCCTGTTGATCAAGTTCTCTTTAGTTTTGAATTGATAGGGCTCTGATAGGGTGCGCAGTGTTCATTAATCTGATACAGGAATAAGCAGCTGTGGTGGTGTGATTTAAATAGTTACCTAACATCTACATCCAAGGCGAACTCAGCGTGACACATCCTTGGAAAGGTTCCTAGTGAAAACTGTCCTGGAGAGAGCATATCCAGCAAACAAAATTACCTAGGGCAAGGTTTGTCAGTTACTGCAATCTGAGAAGAGGCAGCTTGGAAAAACAAACTGGACATTGTAGGAAGGAAATCATGCCAGTGCGTTCTGTGGGAGACTGGGCACATGATGAAGGTGAGGACACCCTCAGAGATGTCCTCCTCAGTGATACTTGCATGGGTCACTGAGGTCAGAAGAATTAAAATAGTCATGGTTATACTCAGTGTCTGTGACATGTCTTGCAGCAGTAGAACATTCAAATCCATTCCAGTGCTCTTATTTTAAAAATTATGTCCCTTCAGTCATTAACATTGGGTAGATCACGGAGTCCCTATCTCCTTGCAATTTCAAGGTATCTTCTTTATGTCAGTTTTATTTTCCTATCTAGTCTAATTTTAAAACTAACATGACAGTTGGTACCAAGAACATGCTGATTACTGAACTTCCTGTAGTGTGAGAGGAGCAAAGCACACCATTTTTAACATTAACATTTCCTAATAGTATATTCATTCTTTATGAGCACTTCTTTTGGGATAGACGTGCAGAAATAATACGAACATGCGATTTTTTTTTCTTATTATGTCAGATATTATGATATCTGATTTAAAAGTTTTGTGACTGTTCTCTTATTTCTGGGTGCTAAAGTAGACTGTGGCAATCCTGTGTATGGGATGTTAACATATAGGCTGTGGTCATTTTTGTGAATAGCAAAACTGCCCAAGAATGCAGTTTTAGGAGGCATTAAGGTAATCATCTTTAGGTCCTATGCTCAAAGATTTTTCCATTTAAAAAGGAAAATAATGGAAATTTAGCATATTTAATTATGTCATTTAGAAAGTTTAGAAATTGGGTTTTGAAAAGGCATTGTGATTTGGAAATTTTCCTCTTTTCATGATTTTACCAGAAAGTGTATTATGAAACAAAATACTGTTTTTTAGCATGAGAAAAATGTTCTGGTTGAACTTGAAATGAATATCCACATGTTGGCCAATTCTATGAACACAAAGCATACAAATATGAAGCGGCTCATGAGTGCTCAAAATTTTAAATTCATTTTAATATGATGTTGTATACTGAGGTTTTCTAGGCCTTTAAACAGGTTGTGTACTGAGGGTCATTATTAATTGATTCAAACAGTGTCAGTTATTCTGGTATATCTTTGAATTTCTTCAGTATTCCCCTAATTTCATCTCTATGGCTCCCATGTAATATGAGTAGCTGGTTTGACTTTTCTGGTTGTATTGCCTTCATCCCCTTCATGGGACTGTGGTTTTTTTAATGATATGAACATCAGTTCATGCTGAAACAGTACCTTTTCTAATTGAATTCACAAAATTCTGTCTATTGAGATTAATCCTTTTGATAGGGGTTTTCTGTGCAATTGATATGGAAAACAATGAAAGGGACTCCCTGGAGATTATTATTATACCCCTCATGTCACTGAGAGAATTGAAACCTAGGCAGATTTTTACTTTCCTGAAGTCACCCAGAACTGAACCTTTTTCCCACTAGCATTTGCTACACCTTTGCACCAAAAAGAGTTAGAAAAGTTTTTGATGGCACAAGAATCAGCCATAGAAATGTGTTTATATGGAGCAGAATGAGCTCTGAAGAAAAGGGGAAAAAATGTTTTTGCTTGTAACATTTAAAACTCTGGTTTATAAACATTTGCATTTGATTAACTTCACCCTCAATAATAGCTCTGACTAAGCTTGCAGTCCGTAATTTTGAGACCACAAAGAACTAAAAAATACAGAATGTCAGGATTGACATTCTGGAAATGTGTAAAGGAAACGATAAACAAATAAAACCAGCCCCCATGTTTTGTAAAGGAATGTTCTGTGCACTGGACTACAGTCATGGGTCTCACTTGAAATGGTAAGGAAGGAATGGTAATGGTAACATAAGCAGTATGAACTACTGAATGTTGTATAATCTTTGTGCATGAATAAAAGAATGAAGAGGATGTCTCTTGGTAGAAAAGCGAATGTCACATTAGGAGGAAAAAGTTAATACAGATCATTAATCAAACATTAGTATGTGGTGCAATCTAATCCAATCTGAGGACTGCTAGAGCTCTGAGAACTCGAATGTAGTCTCTCAAGTCTCACTGCATGCACAGTTAATTCCACAAACAGTATCTTCTTCCGAAATGGGATTAAATATGGCTAACTTAAGGAACTGCTGTAAATTGCTCGCATAGGAGTTATTATTTATCAGCCAGATAGCCAAATATTACTGCAAGGTAGTATGAAGAATATGTCTTCATCTCTGCTTTCACCTTTATAAAGAAGAAATGGTACTTCTGGTGAAGCTTTTGGAGAACTAAGAACACACTGCTGAATGACAGGTGTTGCTGTTATATGTGAGGTTAGCTGTATATGGGGTTAACAGTCTATGCTAGACTGCAAAAAAAGTACCAGATGAATTCTCAAAAAGATTGAGAAAATGTTTTAGGCTTAAATCCTACTTTCAAAACTGAATTGAAAGGGGGATTTATCTCATCAGGTGTTGGTTGGTATCTGGAAATGAGCTACCTCTGAATTTAGGGAAGAGACGTGGTAAAATTTTAGGGTACGCACAATGAACTAGATGTGGATTTCATCCTAAAGGTGACATCAAAAATAGGTCAATAGTGTCTTTGCTGACCAGCTCAGGACATTTCTTCACACGTCTAATCCAGCATGATGAATTCTACACATGGCCATCTAAGGATTAATTCAGGAAATTCTACCTACAGCTGTCAATCAGTTATTTCTTTTGGCACCTTCCAAGGCCTAGATTTGTTCAGAAGTAATTTTTCTGCAAAGGAATTAGGGAATATATAACTAATTTGGCCTGTAGCCTAAGGTCCAAGTCTTCTTGAAGGTCCAAAAGAGTAGGGTCCTAAGTCACTCTAGCACTTTTAGTATGTTTATTTTCAGTGCTTTTGGAAAAGACGCTGCTTTACATAACAGAATAGTAATTCAGTTTTGTGAAATACAACTCTTCATCACATTCACAGCACCCATTGGTGAGCTTTTGTCACATGATTCTGAACTATCTTTTCACATCTGCTGATGAGCCCTTTAGGAAAAAAATGCACAAGTAGAGAAGATAATTCAATTCCATCTGCAGGATTCACATCCTAACAAAAACATCAGAAGAAAGATAGAAAAGGTCAGTGAACTAAAAGTCTTTTTTTGGCAGTGGAGGTAGGAGGTCCAGAAGAGTTTCTGCAACTAGAAAATGTAAAACAAATCATAAATGTAAATTAGAAGAATGTTGTGTTCATGTTTATCTTGCAGATGAAACTAGAAATTCACAAACATTTATGCACAATTGAAAGGGGCTTTAAGACAACCTGTTGTCTGCCTACGATCTGAACAGCTGTTTGTAAGAGAATTTTCCACATAGGTCACTGCAGAAGAAGAGTAAGGTGTTGACAGCCTGATGGATGAGTTTGGCTGGCATGGTGCCCATCCAGTTGTACAGCAAACACTTTCATGTACAGTAAGTGTCACACACATTCAGATTGCCTCTAATAGAGAGGCATTTCTTCTAAAGTTATTCAGGGAAACCAGAAGATCACTTGAGTTCCTAAAGAGCAAGTCACTCATCTCCTAAATGCTCTATTATTAAAAAGAGTAGTGAAAGTTCAAACTGAACTTAGGAGATGCTCTTTATGGGAATAGTTGCACCTGTTAATATGTGGAAAGGATAATGCTGCTGTGCACACGGAGCTAAAAGACAAGCAGCGGTCCCATTGCGATGTAAAATTGCACCGTGTTCTAGCACACATTGTTACAATTAGTTTGTATTGACTGGGATCCCAGGAGTCTCATCCATTTGGTTCCATTTGTGTATGGAACTTAGTGTGACTGCAGTACAAATAAAAAAAAATTTAAGCCACAGTTTGTATGAAGGAAAAGAAAGACCTTTATTTATTTATTTATTACTTACCAAAGGACAAATACCTGACTGTTTCTGCTAAGCCTTTCCCTAACATTTCCATCTAAAAAAGAGGCAGACTCCAACATGGTAGACACTTGATCTGTTGACCAGTCGTGGTCTATTAGGGTATGGAATTGCAAATATGTCCTTTTGTTAAGGCCTGCTACTAGGTGGCTCAGTGGCTATATGCAAATCATCTAACTTCCACAAACTTACATGCATACTCATGCATACCATGGCAAATGCTTGCAGCTGGCTGGTTTAACCTTAGGCTGGAAGAGAATTTGGGGAAACTTTGTATTGTGCTTGTCTGCCAGTGAGTTACAGAAAAAAAAAAAAAGAATTTAGTTCCTTAAGTACTCTGTTCCTCTGTTGCTGTATTTGCAAAGTTGCTGTTATATTTAGCATTTACCTTCTTTTGCAAACTATTGTGAGGCATCTGCAAGGTGAATCTGCTTCTGTACAGAGTGCTCTCTTGCTATGAGCTGAACAGCTAAAACATGGCTGTCGTCACCAGCCTGGCAAATACAAAAGCAATACAAGAGATTTTTCCTCTCCTGTTTCTTGACTGCATAGGATAGGAGTTTTCATTATCCTAATAGTTTTTTAATAATATATTCTTCATATCTATCTATCTATCTATCTAGATATAGATATAGATATGCTTAATCTATATCAAGCAAACCTTTGGGATCTCTCTGGCAGGGGTTATTAATCTTGTAGAAGGAAAATGAGTTTTACCCCTACTTTTTACTGTAGAGGTAGGACAGCACATGACAGTTTAACTCCACAGTGGTGACAGCTGTGAATATGTAATTACCTTCCTTCACTTGCTGGGGTAGCCTTCAGTGATACATATAGGGTGAAAGGTTTTTGTAGGTGCTCCACGTTGTTTTGCCCCAGGCCCTTCTAAGAGTTTTACTACCCTCAGGAAAAGAGTCTATTTGCTGTTACACTGGTAGAAGGTGAAGTACTCTGATATCTGCTTAATCTCTGTAGCCATGTAAGGCAAAGAAGACAGATCTATCTTCATTTTACAGATGTGAAAATGGACAAGGATTTGGAAAAAAGCCTTGAGGTGTATCTGTGCTGGATACAGAACCGAGTTACTTCTGTCAGATGTATTCTCCTGGGTATATATTTGCAGCACTACTGTCTGACAGTACACACAAAAAGGTAAAATTTCATTTAACATCAATATTTTTAGTAAGAAGTTGACAGGAATGATCCTCACCATGTTGGAAGAGATGCCATATTTTAACTACATGGCTCTGGCAAACCTGTTTTTTGGGGTTTTTTTTTGCTTCTTAGATAACTTTTTGCTCCTTGAGTTTTTCCAGAGAATTTCTAATGCTTCCTCTGAAGAGAGATTATTATTTTTCTACTTCTTTTGACTACTAGAAACTCCATATTGTGCTGCAATCTCATAGGCAGCTGGAATGTTGGCCACTATGCTAGTAAGTTAATTAGGGTGTTGTGGTAGGGGTTCAGGAGGGAGCATGTATTTCTCTAGAGGTATTTCCAAGCTATGGTACTGTCATTAACTGCTTAATTTTAGTCCAACTGCAGGGAAATGAGTTAGAAGAGCTGTTAACATTTAGCGTTGTAACAATGCCTTATTTCACTACCTGACTTACAAATAGCTTAAATTTTAAAGTTTAGCAGAAACCCATCTTTCCTGCAGAAACAAATGGGAAACACTGATAGTACAGACTACAAAAACGATGACATTAGAAAATGTGTCATGAAACTGGAGAAGAACCTCCCCCAAACACTGATTTGTAATTACAAATGCTTTCTTCTGCAATATGCCATATTTCACTGCCTCAGAACCCAAGCCCTGGGCCTAGGAAAGACTGTGCTGATTGAAATCTAGAGTGATTCAAATGCAGAGAAGTCATTCTTGAGTCATCCATGGCCCACCAGATCTTTTACTGGCTTGACAAACTGTTCAATTTAAACTGATACTGTGCTCTGTGTATAGACAAAACTGGAGGTTTCAGCCAAGGTTTCCAAGTCTCACATGCAGTGAGCTGAAGCAAAATGTAAACTTTGAGTCAACAAAAAACATTATGGGTTTTGAGCAAAGGAGGCATGTTACCACAACTGCCTTATTATTGTGTCACTAAACTTCACCAGTGCCTACAAAAGTTGCTCAAGCATGAATTAAAAGTGGCTCAGCAGGGCAACCTGTGCCTTCAGTCATTTGGGAATAAGCACACACAGGCTCCTCGCCTGCCTCCCTGCTTGACACAGACGTGCACGGCTTTTATCTCCTGTGGCACAGTTTTAAATTGTTTCCAATGCTAATCTTCCTTGGTGACTCTGCAGAGA
Source organism: Leptocoma aspasia (assembly GCA_013399835.1). Lineage (NCBI taxonomy): Eukaryota > Metazoa > Chordata > Aves > Passeriformes > Nectariniidae > Leptocoma > Leptocoma aspasia. The sequence continues at coordinate 58,988 of VXAX01000734.1, forward strand.
GTGGGTTTGATCTACACTTGTTGGACTGAATGGCCAAGGTGCTGGGCAGAGTCACTCACTGGTGCATGTTTCTGCAGAGAGGGCACAGTCCTCAGCCACACAGGTAAAGCTAAGTGGGCTCACAGACAGCAGCCTTGATCACACAGCAGACATAAAGAGCTAAAATGCAGTGAATACTGTATCAATTCTTTTTTATTAATCTTCCTTTTATCAAAGGAAGCAAAAGCTGCTATAATGAAAAGAGTACTATTCTTAACTAAATATATCACTGCATGCATAAGATATATAAGACATTCAGAAAAGAGAAAACAGCTTAGAGGCTGCTGTCTGCCAAAATTCTGCACTAATTTTGTAAACTAACTAATTTTGTACTCATGGATTGCTTTGCAAATGAAACTATTGCAATGAATGTTTTGGTGTATAATACAAATAGGACTATGGTATGAACTTGATATAGGACTGAAGAAGTAAGCTATGGACCATAAATACAATATGTCCTGTAGTAGAGGTCAGCTATTTTATGCATACTGAATAATACTAACCAATCCTAAAACATGAGGAAACATCCAATTCAGATGATTTACCCCATCAGATGTCGTCATCTCTTAGGTCAGATCCTTTTGATAATGTTACAAGAACAAATCTATTTTTACCCAGCTCTGTTCAAATATCATTCACTGGCTCTGCAAGTGCTTTGGTCCAAAGCCTGAATGAACAGGTGTAAGAACATTATCTGACCAAATCTGAACTCATGTATTTTATATATTGTACATGCTCACACTTTTATTTATAAAATGCGTTCACTGTCCCTGGCATTTCACTTGCACTGTTTCTGTCTTGTCTGTGGAAATCTGAAATGAAAGAAAGCAGCACCAGTAACTTCTAAGCTTTTGTGAAGACAAGCAAATGAAAACTAAGTGAAAGATGAGAGGTTTTTTCCTCTTAGCTGATGTGGTGAGCTAAACACAAAGTTTATTTTAGTCTTTTAGTCTTCAGGAGTAAACTAAAACAGTCACAACTGTTTGGTTTTGTCTATGTTGCTTTTTTTTCTTTTCATTTAAAGTTTTTGCCTACCAAAACTACTGAGAAGTATAACAAAACTTTTAAATTGTCTGTAATGTATATTTTTTCAAGAAAGAACATAGGATACAAGCAGAATGTTCATGTTTTTAATGACACTGTGTGGGGGTGTATGTGTTTGTTTAGTTTTCAGCAGAGATTTTGGAGGGGAGTACTTAAAACATTGTCATTATGCATTCTATAAAGATCTTTGCACTTCATGTATGGACTTTGTTTAATGAAAGCCTGGGAATTTCATGTCTGTAGACACACCTTTCTTTTCTTGCATAGCTCAGGGTGCCTAAAGCTACTAACAATTATTCTGTTTCATTGGTAAGATAAAGAGAAATCACATATAGACAAAATGCAAACCCAAGACACATTTTGAAAATGTCAGATCACATAACTTTTAGACATGCTACAGGCAAATGACTAAATGTGTACTTTTTAACAAGGATTTGATAGCAGAGCAGCAGTATGACATTGGCAAGTAAGCTGTGTTCCTTGTTTGGAGGGGGCATTTTTAGCAAAGTCTGTTAAAGTTGGAGCTGACCACCCTGCCTATTTAACCAGGGTCAGTATTTTTTACTGAAGCAAAGTTAAAGCTAATGGAGCTAATTTATTCAAGCCAATAATCTAAATGAAAGCACTAAACCTATTCTTCAGATATATAAGTACAATTCCAGGAGAGGCAGATAGCACTGTGTGTTGTTAAGTCTCCACAGCATGTGTGGCTTTGTATCTCAGTTGCTCGTAACTCTGAGAAGCTTTAGCAATTTTGGCTGCGCTTTTCCATTGCTGATGGAAAACCTGAGGTGGAAAACTTTGACAAATAGCAGCCAAGTGATTGAGTAATTTCTGAAGGGAAAGCTAAGGGAAGAATATGTTGCTTTATTCCTTAAAAAATATTCTTGAAAGTTGTCTCTGTTGTGTTGTGGTGTGGCCTAGAAACTGGGGAAAATGAGAGAAGGAATGGGAGGCAGCTCGATGACAGAGAGGAGGGAGTCATGGAGATGGTGCAAGAAGAAGGAGAGAATAAAGAGGGAAGCTGAGTCTGGAGAGAAAAACGACTGACATGATTATAAGCTGGGACTTCAGTAAGCAAAAAGGAGGACAGGTGGCCACAGGGATGTAGAAGAGAGTTCACGTGTCAAAGTCAAGGATGGAAGCTGCTTGAGAGAAACCCTGAGAGAAAGGGAGATTGGGCAGAGTCATTGAAGACAAAGGAAGAATGAAGTGACTTGTATACATATGAGCAAGAAATTGGGAGGATATCCCACCTTCCCTCCAAAATCCCTGCTCTCCCACCAACACCAAGGGAGTTGTTGGGAGAGCACGGATTTTGGAGGGAAGGCAAAGGAAGAGAGCTGAGAGTGGCTTAGCAAGGACAGTGGAACTGATACAAGAGGCTTGCTAGAGAAAAAGGAGCTGCTATTACAGAAAGCCTTATGCATGCAATAGGACAGATAGGAAGTGCTGGGCGTTTTCAACAAAATCCAAAAAGAGTGGGTGGGAGTTTTACCTGTCAGAACACGTTCTTCTTTCTGCTATCCCTGAATTATGTTTTCTGTCAGCCACTAATGGTAGTAAATGTCACCTGAAAAAGCAAATGTCTTGCAACCTCTTCTGCTGGTTTACTGGCAGGAAGGCAGCTTATCTGGCTCGGAGGCCTGTGCTTTGGGTCCAGGAGCCTTGGCTTGTGCATGGTGGTAGATACTTGTGATAGGCACGCAGGAGTTGTAGTGATTTAGTTCTGTTCTGTTCAGGCTTTGATTTGAGAAGAGTCTAGGAAATTATACACAAAGACTGTAAAATCAAATGCCTGAAAGTTACTTAGATAAATGTCTGCTCTGAAATCAGAGAGAATGATTTCCTAATGCACTTTCTTTTCTTGTGCCTCCGTACTGAATTTATTCCATAATACTCCCATGACATGATGGGGCTTTTGTATACCCTCTTTGTTATCTGTACTAATTTATGACTGATGTGCCCAGATGATATTTCAGAGTACTCAGTGTTTAGTACTGCTGATACTCAAAGTACAGCATCCACATAAATCAACTATGAGCTGACTCTTTAGCTCTGCTTCAAATTACAACCCACAATCTCAAGCCACATATGGGAAGATGAGGAACATACAGTTGCTAAAAAATAGTGAAAAGTGTGATTTAAATGGCCTGGCTGGCACTGCAGAAGAACTCCATGGCAAAAAGCCACATTCATTTACTTTCATTGTGACACCTTCTGTTTTCTTCAAGTTTGCCTTTCATCACTTGCCAATTTTTGCAACAAATGATACAGGAAGAAGAAAGATTGTCCAGAAAGTGTAGTCTTCATCACTATGTTGTCTGGATTTTGTCCCAGAGGAAAGTCATGTAGTAAACTGAGTAAGGCAAGAGCCCCAAAAAACTGTTATGTAATAATGTATTTTAAGAACCTAACTCAGTGTACAGATAATCCTAAACTCAACATCATGTCATAAACTCAGGTGCTTTTTCAGATTGGCAGATACTTAGAAAAACAGGCTTAAAGCTTGGCTTCAGAGCTTTGTGAACACCAGGTCATGTCCTATAATGTGTCCTTTGCTGCTACTGCTACAGGAGGATTGGAATAAAAAATAATTACATAAGTCTCTGCTTTTATTTTGCAAGTGCATTTCTAAATGTAAATATGCTCGGAGAAATGTCTTTATCTGAGACCAGAGTTTTCTATATTTCTAACTGTTATTCTTATGTTAAATTTGTTCAATTTACCTAGCCTAATGACTACTGCCTCTGCTTCCTATCCAGCAAATTCAACCTGCACCATGCAAAATTAAACAGTAATTATATAGGACCATTCCAAGTTGGGTTTTATAAGACTGGAAAAGTGCTGGTACAGCAGTCATGTTTATGTATTTACTCCCACATTCCTCTGGGATCTGGATTGTCCACATGCTGTTGTTATCTGTGACTCTTTTGACCTGATGTGGCCCATGTGGCTGGGTTGGTGCATAAATAGGGATGGCAGTTCTCTCAGCACCTGAAGAAAGCCTGCTTTTCCTTAGCACATTCCCAAGTCTCACTCAGTGGGCAACATACTCCTGTCTGTGGCAAGACAGCTGTTGTTGGCTTTGTAACTTGATGCAGTGGGAGGATTTGCCATCTCTCCTAGCCTGTTCTCCTGGAGGTTAGGTACAGCCTGGCCACTGTCAGGAACTGTGAGTCCTGTGGTCAGAGTTGTGGCAGATGGCCTGTTAGTGTAGACAGAAGACTAGAAATAAATTTTCTCCCCTCCAGCTGATTCATCTCTGCCATTCCACTGAATGATACATTTTATGAATGTCAGTCAAGCTATGAAATAACCCCTGAACACTCTGGAAGCAGACAAGTAGGTAATCAGGTATGCATGCCTGAGTCACTGCTTGCATAGAGTCACTTCAGTACCTATAATTGTACTTTAGGAGGGGAACACCTGAGGGAAAGTCATTAAGAAATTACAGTTATGTAGATGAATGTCAGGCTTTGTTTTTAAATGTGCAACACATTTAAAGCAGAGGTGCTGAATTGTTGTATTAGAATGGCCAACTCTGCTCAGGAGAGGAGGTACAGAAAATTTCTTTTCAGTAGTTAATTGGTAAAAGTTTTGTATTTTTAAAGGAGGGGGGAGAGATTAAAATGTAAAAGGGAATTATTTTAAAGAGGCAGATCAGAAATGGGGAACTGAACCACAGGACCAAGAGGTGGTCTCTCCCCGGAGAGGAGTAGGAGTCAGGGTGGAGTATAGAAATCTCAACAGGAAGAACAAGGGGAGAATGGATTTATGGACACTCTATCTTTTTTTCCTATATTCTTTAGATTAGTTTCCTGCCTCTTCAGTAAGACAAATTCGTTCATTGAAAAGCAGAGCAAGGCAAGAAAAAAGACCAGATGACTTAAATTTTTTTTTTTTTGATTGGTGTTTCTGAACTACCTTCCTCAGACTCTCCAGCAATGCTTGATAAACCTCTTGGCATTTGTAACCCTCATGTTGAAAATTACTGGTTCGCATCAAGGGGATAAGCATTTAACGCTAACAGCAGCACATTGCATTGCTTTTGTGTGGAGAAACCTAACCCAGGTATCAAAACAACATTTAGTCGTAAAGGAAAGACACTGGCCTTCACTTTTACCTCACCTGCTGCAGGTGCTGCATTTCAGAACAGTGTTTGGATACAGCATGCATGAAGCATATAGATTAAAGCATATTCCCAAGGCATAGCTTTTCATCATAGCAATGTAAAAACTTATAGCCAGAAGTGCTTCAATAAAGCAATACCAAATGTTGAATTACCTCTGTTGTCTTCCAGTGAAGTCTCTGCACTGGGAGAAATTCGATCTTTTGCCAAGAAGGTGCTTACTCTGTCATTGTTTCCCAGTCATTGAACTTTTGGTGGGAATTCACGCTATTGATTTTTTTTTATGTCAGACATCACTTTACATTTGTAAAAGACAAACAACTGCATCCTTAACAAGTCTGGTTGCTGCTTCACTGCTCTTCCTGCCACTGCTGTGATCCTTCTGTTCCTGTGTCTTTCCATGGTTTAAGAAAGACCTTTCCCTTAAGAAAGACCATGAACAACGATTACACTTCAGAAAAGCAGGTAAGCAAATAAACGAGTACTCAGTGAAGGACAATGGTACTTATTTCTTTAGCTATTATTTTAGTATTTTCTTCTTCACTGGCAGTTTTATTCTATTGTAATTTTATAAACAGCTTGTAGGAAGGAACAGAGACTCAGGATGTCCCATGAGCATTCTGCCTATGTGAAGGATGTTCACTATCAGTCAAATGGTTGAAAATAAAAGGAAGCCTTGTACTGATCCTCATTAATATGCAACAAGATGGACTGTCTTGGTATCTTGGAGTTACAGACCACCCTCCCCTGTAATAGATAATATCTGCAAAGAAGAGAAAGAAACAATGATGTGTTTGTAGGAGCAGCAGTGTATTTGCCATAACCAGAATTGCTCTGAGGCAGCTGTGCCTGTGCTTTCAGCCTGAGCAGTCACATGGCTTCTGATAAGTGTGTGATAAAGAAAGGTATGTCCCTTCCCCTGTTGGAAAGTGGCCATGTATATATGTCACATTCTCAAAATCTACCTGCCCTGTCACCTAGCTGCCGCATGTGGGTACATGTGAAATGAGTCATGGCTGAAGGCTGCATGTGTGTCCTGTTATGTGGCCATGCAGGTTTGCTCTGTCCTGTGACCACTGCACAACGTGTCCTATGGCCAGAGGTTGCACAGCTGTCTTGGAGCATGTGCCTCCACAGTCCCACCCTGCACTTTTCTTGTGTGGTTCTTCTTTAGGCTACAGACGAGGTGAAGGCACACAGTGGAAAGTCTGTGACACCTTTAGAAGAAATGGTTCGTTCAGGCTGCCCAAGTGATCACCTGATTTGTGGCTTGCTGCCTCTCTGTGCTTCAGGGACACTGTGTGAGATGGTGCTAAGGCTGAGCTGTGGCCTGGATGAACTGCTTGGTGTGCTGTATTCAGCTCATGAGCTCACCACCCCTGCACTAAAAACACTCTGACTCTTTAGCTAGAATTTCATCCATTACTGTAATTAAAAAGTAAAAAGACATAAAGCAGGGTAATGAGACTTCTTTAATAATCTCCATGGATATCTCTAAGCCAGAAATACAGAAATCATTTAATTCTGGAATAAGAGGAGTTTATTTAATTGAAGTTTCAAAAGTGATATGTTTTGAAAACTTCACAAGCTGGGTTTAACTGAACTCCAAATTCCAAAGCAAAGGTCATGACTTGTTATCAAACACGTAGTCTCAACATTTTTTCTCATGTTAGGAGTGCAAACAGATGTTTCAAAGGAGTGACACATTCAATTTGTTTTGTAAACAAGAAACTGGAAAGGGAATGCCTGTCTGGTTTTGCCTTGTATCTTCTGAGGAAGGAAGGCAGGCTAGCAAAGGGATATGTTCAGATTTTCCTGAAAGGTGGACCAACTGTGAGCAGAAACACCAAACTATATCTATTACTGCCCTAGTCCCCTTATCTCCTTCTTTTACCCTGGATTCTGCTTGGATATGTAAGAAGTCTGCTTTTTACTGATCTAAATCCCAAATGTCACTTTGTTCTTATGCAAAAGCCTACAAGTGTATCAAAACCTGAAAAGCATACAGGGTTTGTACGGATGTGTAGGTGCTGGACTCTCCTGATTTGATCAGAATCATGTTGAAAAATAATGTATCAGAAACTGGGAAAGACATACTTATTTAGTACCCTTCAGCATGAACCCCTATCAGCAGACAAATTCACCTGGGAAACTGAGTAACACCCAGAGTCAGGCATTGGCTAGGAACTAGCACAGTGCCTGATTGATTGGAAGTTCTGGCAAAGCTTCAGACTGGTACCCCTTCCCCCAAACTGTGGGTCCATTCAGAGGCTGAGGATGGCTGAGCTCTGGGACTCTGTCTACTGTAACAGTAACTATAATACGGATAAAGTGCTTGAAATCATGGAACTGCCTGCTTAAATGTGATTAGCCCTAGGAATGATTGGATAGGTTTACATGAAATAAAAATATCAATAAACTTTGTATGCAAAATTCCCTTTTTTATTTTACTGCAAAGCATACCTCTCTGGACTTCAAATTCTGCTTGGGTGGAAAGGCCAAAAAGCCAAGTGTTTTCTTAGGCTGTCCATTATTAGTTACTGGAATGGAAAGCCTTAGGGTGGGGATCTGCTGGCATGCTGATTTTCAGTCTCCTACTCCTGGCTGCATGACTCTGCTTCTTCCCTTATGTGAGTTAGCTGCCTGTATGCTGATTCAGCTCACTGAAGCAGCAGAGAAAAATCTGATTCCCTATTATATTCTTTAGATTAGTTTCCTGCCTCTTCAGTAAGACAAATTCGTTCATTGAAAAGCAGAGCAAGGCAAGAAAAAAGACCAGATGACTTAAAATTGTATGAGACAGTTTGGATGCCCCTCCCCTGGTTGCTATAAGATGTTAGATATACTCAGCTTGCCTTGCCTTGGGAATTGTCTTGTAAATATAATCTGTATGTTGATGTGGAGAAGGTCTTTTTCATTGATTCTTCTGAAAACAGCCACATGCCTAACTGCACATGTGAATTTTCCTTTAGACCTCTCTTTCTGTCCATGTTAGCACAAATCCTTATAGTACTGTATGGATGCAAAAGGGGATATGAGTTAAACAGGATTATTTAGACAAATGTGAACACAGAGCATGTACATCTAAGCAGGCAGGAAGAAATGGGATCCTCAGATGGGAAGTAGAGAGTTGAGCATAGGAACCTTTTAACAGGAGCATTAACTTTGTTCAGAGCCCAAACTTTTGTAGACAGACAAAGGTGATGTAATATTCCCAGGAGCTGGAAATTATTTCACCTTAAACACTCCATTGAGTTTAACTCACAGAGAAAATGCCTTCAGATGAAATACCTTTTGAAAACGTTAGTGGGAGGATTTTGATTTTTATAATGACTTTTATTTAAAAGCCATAAATATAAAGCTTATTTCTGGCATGCCAGAAAATCAGTTGGGTTCCATAATGTCACAGAATTGATGTAGAAGTTTCCTTCTGTATACCTGTTCAGTGGACACATTAGCATTAAAGATTAAAAATCATGTTCTTCTTTGCTAAAAGGACCATTTTAAGGGCTTGATAGGTATGGCTTCAGGAAACAGCCATTGTAAAAGGCAAGGAATCCTTGTATCAGCTGAATCTGGGGGTGGAGGGCTGACCCTACAGGGTAGGTGCTCAAATCTCCCTTGCTGAGAAACAAATGCAAGAAGTGCTGGAGAAACAGAGCAGTCTGTTGCAGTGTGCCCTGACTGGAAGGCTGTGTCTTGTAAGGGTGCTTCTCCCTAACTCTACAGCATGATGGCTGTCAGTGGTAACACTGACATTAAGTGGTAGAGTAATCTGATAATTTGTCTGAACTTTCACAGAAGATGGGATAATAAGTGATTTATTTGCATTTCTGCTAATTTAAATTAGTGTGCAAGGATGGCAGAGCTAGCAAGTTGAACTTTATCAATAATAACCTCTCGTCTAGCACAGATAGTTCTTCAACTTTTTCTGTTGAAGTGGGATACTCTACAACTAATGACTACAATGAGGGCTGAGGTGACAGCCCTGAGCTGTGGAGTCATTTAGAGGAAAGCAGTGGAACTGGCTGTAACACTGACAAATTAATTTCCACCCTCTGGAAAATATCACTGACTTTCCCTCTGTGTCTTTGGGCCAGGAAGAAATACCCAGAACAATGAGATTAGAAAGAGATGGATCTACTGTTAGGTTAGGAGTTGGAAATCCTTCATTTTTTTAGTGTTTTAGGAAGAGGAATCAAAACATTTTTCAAGTTCTTTACACATTCAATGTTGCACTGCTATGCACAGTTGATGCACATAAGCCTTTCCCAAATACTACAGACATTAACAACATCTCTCCAGTAACTGAAAGAGGATACAACTTTATCAAGAATGTCAAGCATTTGTAGAAGCAGATAGTTTGAAAACACACTAGCTTCACCTCGCCAGGTGGCTAAGTTTGCTTGATTGTGTTGACAGGAGAGTGGAGCAACACGATGCACTACGTAATTTGTTCCAGTTACCAGATGGAACTGGTTGGTACTGGCTGAGCAGACTAGGCTGTTCCTGCACCTTTCCTCTCATCGGCTTTTATCTTCATTCGCCCTATCTTCCCTTCTTTACAAATAGTAGAAATGGCTCCCTTATACACTGCTTTCCATCTCTAACTCTGCTCTGAAATACTATGATCTTGCAATGACTACAAAGCATTGTAGCTCAAGCATTAATGTCTGTCAATAAAATCAGAAAAGTGGAGAAGCAGGAGCATAACAGCAGAACAGGACATGCGGAGGAGTCTTAGAAAAGATGTCCCCCAGGAAGTGGAACAAGAGGTGTAACTCTGAGAGCTCAAAGGGAAAGAGTAGCACAGCAATCTGACACAGGAGGCACTGCTAATTGCAATGGAATTGTCGACAGTGGAAACAGCCTCTATGCTTAGGTAGTGTCAGGGAGAAAAAGGTGTCAGGGAACAGGTAAACAGGCAAGGAGTCTGCAGGACTTCCTTTATTGGAGTTGTCCAGGAGAGCAGTGGAGGGGCTGTGCCATTATCCACAATGCCCCAAGTCACGTTCAGAATAGGCAGTTCAGTTGCTTTTGGGGAGCCAAAACTTTTTTTCCATTCTGCATACCAACTGGTATGTTTGAACCCTGAAACATGAACCCTTGTTCATCTTTGCATTGTTCTTGAATGCAAATAACAGTGTAGGACACTGCTTCTGAGGCTGTGGGCTCAGGGAGAGGTTAAGGGGGAAGGTGAACTGAAACAGCAATGACTACCGCATCAAAATAATCTCAAGAAGAATGGAGCAGCAAGTTAAGGTGGAAGGATCCACCCACTATGGAGGAGGAAGAGATGAAGGAGAGAAAAATTGTGACTGCTCTTTCGAGGCAGTGGCTGTCAAAGTGAGTCCTGATATCCAAATGTTTTTCTGGGTCATTGTTGTCCTGGCTGACTGTCAGCAGGGAATGAGGTATTAATATTGTGACTTCTTTTCAATTTCTGGTAATCTCATATCTTCTCTGTATTAATAGGGTTTGTGTGCATGATGAAGAGGAGTGCTTAACAGCCAAGATCTTCCTTCATCTGCACTAGATTTTTACTGATAAAAGGTGATGATCTTTTTATGATGTGCCAGTCTTCCTCAGCATGTTGCTCACTGATGCTACTGAACTGGGTCTTCTGCAGTAATTATTGGATTTGGCTTGATTCCTGTTTCTAGCCTTTTTTTTTTTTTTTAATTATTATTTGATTGGTTTTCAAAACAGTTTCAGAAAGTTCCTGCAGGTTTGTCCTTGCATTGTCTGGGCACTCTGAATGCAGTGAGCTAAGGCTCACTGATAGTGATGAGAATCAAACCCATTTATTTCTCTTGGGAGAAAGACAAAGCCAAGTAATATATGTGTGAGGGGAGAGTGATAATGAGGGGGAAGGATAACAGTTTAAGTGGTGTGTGCTGACTTTGAATTGTAGGAAATATCTTTCTTGGGTGGCCTATGCATTTGATGAAGTCTGTGCTTCCAAATGCTGTAACTACTTGTGCATATCAACCCAGTGTAATCTTTTGTGGGGTTAATAGCAGTAAATGTTCAACTTAGATTTTCCAGATTGTCTGGAGGTTTAATTCTTTCAATCCCTTTGGGTAGAGGTGAAGCAAGTGCGTAGCTTGGGCTTTGTGCTGTGACCTGGAACAGGATCTTGCTGGAATACACTAGATGGGTGGCCTTCAGGAAGGAAGGCAGATGTTTATTGATATGAGGGTAGTGCAGGGGGGAATAGAGGGAAGTTTAAAAATTAACAGAAAAAACCCTCAGCTTTATCACTCCAAATAAGACCTTTCAGCTATGACTATCAGTAAGAAAATCAAGAGCAGGCCTGCTGCAAACCATGTCAAAACCATACAAAGAGTAGTGATACTGGAGCATCCTAAAGTCTGAGCAAAACAGATTTGCATGCCCAGAACTGCAGTACAGTTGTACCACTAATATGCATAAGGTGAATAAAACACAGCAGTTGTGCAACCTGCCAGTGATGGTGGGTGCTTGGAGACACCTCTCAGGTGGGCAGTGCTGCCTCCCTGCAGCACTGTGTCCCTGGCAGTGAGGTGCCATTGGACACAGAACATCAGATCTTCTTTATTAAGTGCTGGCAGAAGGTGAAGGGGTGGAGAAGGAGGCTGATGAGGGCAAATCGGTGCTAGAGAAGTTTTGCTAAATGGAGAGTAATGTTAATATGTAAGAAACCAGAATACAGGCCCTGGGCAAGCTGGGCAGGACAGGACAGGCTGTGTAGAGCCCAATAAGCTCACTTGCTGATGGAGACTCCCTCAGAACCCTGTCTCCTCACACCCCTTTGCTGTTTCATCTTGAGGTAACTCAATTTCACCCAGCACTGCCAGGTTTCTCCTGCTCCATGATTCAGTGCAGGTTCCCATTGGAGCATTATCTGCTTGTGGGCTGTATTTGCCATGTTGGAGTTGTAGGGGGAGAAGGCCATGGATATGCATCTCCAAGTCAGGGCTTCTGTGTGTTTCTTATTTTCCATGCACCCCATCCCATTTGCCAGTCTCCCATGCCACAGGCTGCCTTTTTCCCCCACTGTTGTCAATGTCCTGCATTCCCTCTCCTACAGCTCTGGGACCTCCTCCAGCCCCTTTGGCTTCTCCAGGAGTGATGCTGTGCATCTCTCCCACTGTCACCTCCAGAAGTATTCTCTCCTTTCTTTTCTCCCAACCTGCAGTGTAAGTTGTCTCTTCAAGGATGGGCAAGACTTGCAAAGGCTGAGCTAGCCAGACAGGGTGAGAGGGATAGGGGATATTAATGACTTCCTTGAAGAACCCTGAAAGATCATGGTAACATGGAAAGGGTTGAACAAAACAAACTTAGGTCAGCGGATGTACCCTCTGTTTTCTTGTTTCTTTTTCCAGTTTTCAGCCAGTAAGAATGAAATCTTCCTCTAAAATCTGAGAATGGATCAGAAGTGATGTTGCAGCTTCACATATAGACAGGAAGACAATTACTGTTGAGCAGACTACTAGGTCATGCTTTCCTTGCCTAAGATGTTTTGAATTTTTTTATGTAGCTGACAAATGCTCTTTACTTGCACTTAGCTCTTAAAACTGGCTACTTTCCATTTCACGGAGAGCTATTATTAGCAGAAACTTGGGAGCAGATCAAATTTGATACACCATGAAAAATTGTGCAAATCTCTGCTTTTCTGTGTAGGAAAGCTGAGGCACAGAGAGACTCAGTGCTAAAGGTTAAGCAGTGAATTGTGTACCAGAACTAAAATTAAACATGAGTTTTTCATTTCAGGTTTTCTGCTTGCCTTTTAGCTTGTACAGCAGTTTTCCAGTGCTGGTAACTCCAGTGAGGTGGTTTTGGCTGTTTAAGGTGTATGTGTTTTCTGACATTGCCTCAACCTGTAGTATTTACCAAAACTGAGTTACTTGGACTATTCACACAACCGGCAAAGGTTGATATAAGATTGGTGTGGTTGCATATCTTATAGGAATTATGTCCTTGGGCACAGGATTTACAGGATGCTTTTTAGTCACTTGCAGGCTACAGCTTTTTTTTCAATATATGGTAAGCCTCTTCAATAAAAAGTTCTCCTGCAGCTAAGTGTATTACAAGGAATCCATGTTCTTAGCAGAAAAGAAACACTATCCAAAACAATTATATTGGAAGCTAGGAGAAATAAGACTTAGAGAATAATATTTAAAATAATTTATCATGTAAATCAAACCTACTGGAAATGCATGTACAGGCTGTATCCCTAGATAGAAACTGTATTTCAGTCAGCTGAAATGTTGACAAATATAATCATTGTGATGAAGTTTCTTGTGCACTATTTGTCCTTAATTTCAAATAGTTTAATCCAAATTTTCATTTCTGGAATGGAACTTTCATATAGTGTCTGTGCTACTGTTTGCAATCAAGTCCTGCAATTGTAATGTCAGTCTTGGTAACATCTATCAATCTCAGATTACATCATCTGGGAGTTAGTAAGTCTGTATGTAAGTGTCCTGTACTTGATTTTGCTGTAGCTTCAGGACCATGTTTAGGCACATATTTAAACACTCTAAAATACTGGTTAGACATCACAGTCAATATGGTGTTATACACTTTTTTGGAATGTATGTTGGTTTCTTTATGAGGCATTTTGTGTTATGCATACACCCTGTGTGTCTAGTAAGAAAGAACATCTAAGAAAAACTTCCTTAATGCAATGAGAATATTATCTGGTAGGTATTAAAGAAGGTCTCTTCTAGTTGACAGAAATTAGATGTAAGAAATAAGAGTTAGTTATTTCTCACAAAAGAAGTTTGTACAATAAAATTTTCTGGTATGTTAGGACAGAATTCAAGTGGTTGCTAATATCATGTATTTAGCAAAATCTTCTTGTGGATTAATATCTTCTGATAATTCCCATGTACAATTCTCAGCACTGTCTCATGAGCACTTAATCAGTTTTCAGTTCTCCAAGTATACAATGATAGAGTGATGTCTGAGATATGAGACCACCATAGTCTCCTTCAGAAAGTCAGAAAGTGTCAACTCATATTATAATTTAGATTCTACAAAAGAATGATTTTACAGAATGGAAAATTCAGATGTCGAAATCTCATTGACTTTCAGAAAAAAGTTGTGAACATAACTTCCCTTTGTGCTTTTTTTACAAACCTGGGTGTGGAGTTCACGTACTTTTGCTTTCTTTCCTCCTTGCTCATATGATCTCTTTCTGGTGTTAGTCAGAACAATAGTTCTCACATGGGCTGGTCCTGAAGGGTGGTGAGTTGTTAATGGAATGGTGCATGTCATCTGCTCTAAACCATGTACAGTATTCTGGGGTAACTGGGGATAAGTCCTTTAAAGTTGCTTTCCTGTTTTATGAAATGGGCAGCTTCCTAAGCCTGTCCAAATAAACAGAATTGAAAAAGAAAAATACTTGTTTTGATGTCTGGGTGTAGGAGATGTATGTACTAGGTGTTTGTTTTTCTTTCCCTGGGCATGATGAAACACTACATTGTAGCCACCTTATTTTTCTTGGCTGTGCTCCTTAGTTTCTCTTATGTGGATGCAAAATAATAAAAAAGAACTTGAACTGCATCAGATCTGGGAACTTTTTGTTTAAAACATGTCCCAGTGGTGCACAGATTGCACCACACAGTTGAAAAAGAAGAATTACAGCTAGTTTAGTTGTTTTGATTTAAGGTTTATAGGAATCAGTCTTACTCTGAGTTTTCCTTGAGATCTTGCATACCTTTTTGTCTTCCTTTTCTTTCAGGCATTGTCTTCATGCCAGTTGCTTTTGTTGAACCAATATTCAGTTCAACATAGAAAGGGTTTGATCAGCACACTTGACAAACAGTCAATCAGCAGCTGAAGGAACAGAGACTTCCTGGGTTGGCTTCAGTGTTGGATCTGAGATGTTGTGTGATTGGGATCAGTGTTGAAGTACCTCTACTTGTGTGGTTCTGTCAGGCTTTCTTATCCTTGTGGTATTTTAAGTGTCATTCTCTGTATTTCTTAAGCATTTCTGTCAACTTGATCTAGTGCTCCTGGCTTCCCATTTGTGTCCATTCAGGGCATCTTCCATTGTGCTGTCAGATCTGTTTGGGCACTTGCACACCTAACAAGATTCAGAATGGATCCACCTGAAAATAACCATTTATTTGCTGGGTTGCTTTACAAGAGAGATCAGCCCTCTGATCTAGTTCATTGCTTGGTAGCTCAGACATCCTGGCTGGCAGAACAGAGAGGGGTCTAAGATGGAGAAGTTGTTCACAGTGTGAAACAGTGCTGTTGCCAGACAGGAAACCTGTGCTACTGCTCTGCCCTGAACTGCTTGTTTTATACACTCTGCATCTGATGGACCAAAGACATATCTTGCTGTCCTTTACCCAGAGCATTCAGTCTTGCTTGATGTCGACTAAAGGGAAAAGAATCCTGGTTTATGTTTTTAAGAATTAAGTTTCACTTGCTCCCCTGAAGAACCCTGGGGACTTTTTCACAGTCCCCTTAAATGAAAGGTGAAGTGATATCCAAGAAATTCAAGCTTCCTGCATTTGCTTTTAGCAGTGGAATCCAGCTACAGGTGATGAAGCAGCAGAGGAGCTGCGGGATAATCTTGATGAATCTGCTTGGATGCAGTTTCTGAATTTTGTGGCAAGTGACAACATGCTAAATGGCCATATTCTCCATTATTCCTTGGTTTCTCTTGTCCTGCTAGCTTTTTTTTTTTCATTTTCACATTAGGCAGAACTGAAGGCCTAATAGCCTTTTGACACTGAAAGACATTTAAAGCTGTAGGCTTGCTTTCTCTCTGTTCCATAATCATAACTGGAACTGAAGAAGGGGGTGGATAAAGGGACATCAGAATTACATTTAATCATTCTGATCTGTGGATAAGAGTTTAAAGATGTGATTAGAGTTTGAAATTACAGAAAGGGAAAAGAATAGAAGATGCATTTTAGTTGCTTACAATAAATGGAATAAGAAGATGGAAGATTGTCTCAAATTTGATTCCATTCATTGCTCATCAAATAAGGTATTTGTAAGGAGTATTTAAGTTGATTTAAATAACATTTTTCCTTTTTTTTTTTAAGTGAACATTTTTGAAACTAATATATCCAACTGCACAAATTTCATGTTCAAATTTCTTTTCTCATGTCAGCCTGATCTCTGTGGAAAATGTAGACTTAAGATATGACAAGTAAAACTATCATCCTTGAAGTACAGTTTCTTCCAGGTGTAAGACATGAGTCATGCTTGGACTTGGTCATCTCAGACATCTTTTTCAACCTTAATGATTATATGGTACCAGAGAAGCATTATTTTTCATATATTGCACTTGACATACAAAACCTCCTGGATTTATTTTACTTGAACATTTTTCGACTCCTCTGTGTTTGACTGACTAAGAAAAAAATACCTATGCAGGTAACCTGGCTGTATGCCTATTTGTAGTCCATTAAATGAGGCATTCATATGTAATTTTTAAACAGCTGATCTTTAGTGACTTCACAAGAACATGTACTTAACACTAGATACCTTTGCAGTTGCATCCACTACATCTGTTCATACTATTGCACAAACGTGGGTCTCATATTCTTGGAAGAGTTTGGCATTTGCACTGTGAGGATCCCATGCTCTGAATTTCTCAACACAATGCACTGGCTTCTCAGACAAACTGAAAAGGGAGAAAAGTATTTTGTGCACAAGCTGGCAGATGTAATTTTGCTCCTATTAACTGTGAAAAGACACCTTATGTTTCTGATTTATTTTTTAAGGAATGAATGGATTTCAGTTTTTGTTCCCTTTTAAATTACCAGAACTACTATGGGTCTATCTAGAAGCCTGACTAAACATGCAGTTTTAAGAAAAAATACTGGCTGCCTAAGGTTATCCACACTGTTGAGAATGAATTTGAAGCATTTCTGGCTTTCTTTATATCATGGCAATTGATTACTTCGTGTTCAATTTGTGGTTTCCTATACTCCCAGCTTTTGTTTTTCAGAATTTTTGCCCACTATGTATTTGTGCAATTAGCTCTCCCCGAGTGTAGTACTTTGAACTTACCATTTCTGAATTGCATCTTGTGTTTTTTCAAGGCCATTTTGAAGTCTGTTTATTGCCACTGTGGTGCTTGCAACACTGCTCAGCTTGTTTACATTTGAAAGGTGTTTTTGCTACATTAGCAGCCAAGAGAGTAATGGAAACAGAATAAGATCCATGCACCTGTCTAACAAGAACTCAATGTAAGTACTTTTAGTGTGTGAAATTACTTAGAGGAACCTAGTGAAAATTAGTCTTTGAATAGTTTTCCAACTTGTTTTGTGGTCAGCATACAATATCCCTACCTTGACAATAGTCACGTTTCATTATGAATGTGTTCTGTGAGACAGTATCAAAAAGCCTTATTAAAGCAATGACTCTGTCATCCTCCAAGGTATCTCCTACAGCCACAGGCAATTTTACCTTCTAACTCCCTTAAGAAAGAAATATTTCCTATCTGCTTGTTTTCCAGTTCAGCAGGCTATCTATTGAAAATAGAAGTGTTGACAGAAGCAGGTTTTGCTAAAATGAACAAAATATAAGGATTTCGTCAAAGAAAGCCATATTTTTGTTTTATGAAAAGAATTAGCAACCAGTCAAATAATTGGGTAAATAAAATTCTTCTGCACGGCCTAGCCTGCCTTCAAGGCTGGTGGTGCTTTAAAATCCAGATCTCTCCTGCAATTAGATATTTTGAACTTCGAGGTTTCTAAGAAGAGAATACTGGTTGTTTCCTGAAACTGAAAGGAAGTTAGAGCTTTAATGAGTGTGTCTGGATTCCAGGATGTAATAAGAAAAGACTAAGTAACCATAAATTCCCTGCTTCAGAGGCATCTTGGAAGATATCTGAATAAAGATGTAGTTCATAACAGCTGCCAGAATTTTATTTTTCCTGCTTTGTGGGTTTTTTTTTTTTTAATTTCAGTTTGTAGAAGTAGTAGATAGTATGTCTAATGTCAGGTAGCTCTGTGAGGAATAACTAACTTCAATACAAAACCTGTTAATTGAACTCAATATAACCTGCAGTACAGATTAAGCCATGAAATGTCAGTGTCAACACATTTTCCTCAGTAATAGGAGACGTAGCTACTATTTCTCTCCTTGAGTGAGTATGTTGATCTCTCTTTAGCTCAGTGGCAGCAGTAAATGTCATTGTGAAAAACTGTCTGTTATAAAAAAAGTCTCTTCATGATGACAAGCTGTTTCTGTTCCTACCCCAGCACAAATGCTCTGCCTCCTTATTTCCTTTTATTTATTTATTTTTAAACACCTCTACAGTGTCATGCTGATAGATTCACAGTTAGCTCTTCGTGACTTTACTTTTCTTGAGTTAAAAGACATTTTGAACATTTTCATTTGCTGTACATTTAGAGCATTAGATCCTTGTGTCTCTTTCTCTTCCACTGAAAATCCTTTGGCAGAAGGCCTTGATTTGATACTACAGCAGGTTCATGGGGTTGATCTTACAAAACCCAGCAAGGTCTGTTTCACAGAATAGTTTTGATTTCTTCAAAGCTTGTTTGACAGTAAAATTAGAGGTTGCTTAAGGCTGTTGCTGTATTGGTGCAGCACAGTGATAGATAAATTGCAACATTTCCTGGGAGTAAGACTAATTTTTAGAACTACAGTTAACTTGAAAACACAAAAAAACTATCAGAAGTCTTAAAAGCACAACCTGTGATGAAAGACGATGGAAGAAGGTTTATTTAGCTTGGAGAATAAAAGACTGAGGGGAAATGTGATAGTCTTCAAATATATGGAAAGTCACTTCAAAGAGGGAGAGGAATGAGCCTTTGCTTGTATCATTCTTCCTGGCTTTTCAATGCAGTCTAGCTAGGTCACCATAGAGTTATGTCATTTCTAGTGGTGCTATGAAGTTATTTGTGGTGTGTTGGTCCCTGAGCTAGTGGAACAACTGGAGGGTGTGTTGATGTAGGAAAGTACTGCTGCTGTACCCATAAGGTGTATCTTCAGGTGCAAGTTCCCAGCTTGTCCAGCTTGTTCTAGAACACTTTTGATGGCTTTCTGTTGAAGAGATTGCAAAACTGCTGAAATTTTGCGCACCTGACAGTAGTAACCTTCTTTATTCCTAAAATAAATAATGAGGCAGCAGAGAAGGACTGATAATCCTTGCCAAGAGCAGGGTGAGGAAAATCTTCCGGTTCAGAGCTACCCTCTGGTACTTTATTTTCCTCAGGTTCCAGGAGGTAGAGGCATATATCTCTGCTTTAGCCTGCTGGCCCTCATTCAGTGATCTAGCAGTTTTTATTCTGGTTAAAATTTTTGAGACAGAAGGTAAATTACAAAACCCAGTAGGACTTACACTCTGGCTCTCTGTTTACTGCTATTTCTCTTTATGAACCCTGAGGGGTCCCAGAGTTAGCAGCCAAATGGCTACAATAGTATGTTCAAAGTTAGCAGGGTTGGATTTTTTTTTTGTTTGGTTTTTGGCTTTTTTGTTGTTGGGTTTGGGTTTGTTTGTTTGTTTTTTTTTGAAAATCATATATTTTTAAAAGGATATTCTGAATGTTCTGAGAGAGCTTGAGCAATTTTTGTTTTTCAACCCAGCATCCATTTCCAAAGTATCTGCGCTGTGAAATCTGCAATCACCATCATGTTGCCCGTGTATTTAACTCAGTAGGGGTTCTGACTGATTAGTCATTTGGTAGATGTCCAGCATTATGCCAGAGTTTCAGATCTACAGGGTTTAGGACAGGGGAAGCCTTCCCTTATTAGATATATTTACAGAAATAAGCAGTCAGCCTTTCTTAAAATCCCAAATAATTTCCATGCAGTGGAAAAGTTGCAATTCTGTATATATATTGTAGCCTATTTTTGGTGTTCAGACATTTGCCAGAGATTCAGGTATGGTTTCCCAGCAAGCTTAAGACCACGCTGCAGCTCAGACAAGTTGGCCTGCTTGCAAGATACTGATGAGTTTTCATGTGGGTCATCCAGTTGTTCTGAGTTAGCCCCTGGCTGAATTGCTGCTACAAGTGACAAGAAGGCAGGAGTAGGCATGGAGGGAGGAGCCCATGCCACCCTTGGAGGACACATTGCATGGCTTGTCAGGGTGGCTGAGTGTGGAACTTCAGGTTCAGGACCAGGCTCAGGTCAGACAGCAGGATCTTTGCCAGTGCTACGTGTTTTGACCAGTTTCTGCCTTGCCCCGGCTGTGCTGTTTGTCCCATTTACCTAACACGTTGTGAATTGTTTCTTTCATAAGATCATGGGAACTTGTCTCCCTCATATTTTTCAAATTCCCATTACCTAGGCTAGATGAGTGAATGCTTTTACTGTCTTTCTTCTCTTTGCTTTTGAACTGACTTCTCTGTCAGCCTTGCAGAATTATATTATTTTCCAGCAACGCATTTTCTTTGCCCTTTCTAATTCTCATGTACTGTGACATGCTACGTTGATTGAAGAGATCTCAAATTGTCTTCTCTATCAGCATATTAGGAAACTTCTTCCTTGCTTTTGCATTTAGCAGTTCTTATAGAGAAAGATTAGAGCATTAAGTAAAAGGCAAGAGTGGTGGATCATCTTCTCTAGCTTCATGCAAACTCTGTCCACTCATGGATGTTTTAAAAACTGTCTTGAGCTGGATTTCCTGATTGTCTCTGCTGATGGGAATCATGTTAATTACAAGTGACTCTGAGCAATAAGGTTCCACAGGTACCTATTGTCAGACTGGGCAATTGCATTAAGAAATCACCCAAAGTGAAAGTAACTGGAGGGAACATGAGAGGTGATTTATTTATTTGTGAGATGCTACTTCAATCATTTTCTTATTGTGTATACAGTTACAACAAAGAAGTGACTGCCTGTGCACAGCTAAAGAGGACAGCTTTAGGGCCTGCTGCACTGTAACTCCATGAACACATACATGAGCTAAGCCAGTCCTGTGTCCCTGTCCCCAGGCACCGGCTCACGCTCTCAAGTGTGTGCATGTGGGGTACAATAACTGGAAGATGCATCCCTTAAGAACTCACTTGAGCAAAGCAAAGGCAAAATCTATTTTTCATCTGCATAAGTTCCTCAGTCCCGTTTATTGTACAGCTGCTAAATACACCTGTGTCTGCCAAAAGGAAATGGAGACCTGGGGTGGAAGAGAGAGTGGACCCATGAGATGACGGACTACCTCTCTCAGAGGCAGAGCCAGCTGATCCTAAAACAAGCATTTGTTGAATGATGAATTAAGGCAAGTGATGGCAAGTATGTTTAAGGTGTCCTAAGCAACCTCTGGACACCGCCCCCATTTTCCAGGCAAGTTATTGTAATTCCTACGTCTTTCAGCTGCTGCTTGTGCAGCTGATAAAAACAGGGTTTAGGTGGGGATTGGGGTTTGAAACCAATTTGAAACCTGTTTGCTCTGGGAGCTCCTAAATGTCTGCCCTCATGAAGGGAGCAGGACCAGACTGGTGGTGATGGGAAGAAAGTGGGAGTTGTTTAGGCTGGCATTGGCACTAGAGAAAGGGATCGGCAAACTGAAGGAAGCATGCAGTTCTTCATATGAGAAGGGCAGTTATTGTTATAAACACTCTGGGGGTTTTTTTGTCTGTTTTGTTTTTTTAACAATTGGCTTAAAATTCTGTCTCTTGAAATGAAAAGATTTCTCTTTTTCCAGTGTGAAAGCCAAGCCTTCATTCATATGTTCTGAGTCTGTTTCATAACTCACATTTTCAGCGACTGGGTATATCTTTTTATTATTTTTAATTTTCTTCTGTAGCTGCTTGTGTTTCACTTGACTCTCTCTACTTAGTCATATACGAGTCTATTTTTTCTATTTATTCTTTTTTTTTCCTACTTTATTTCATTCACTGGAGCATATGATCTGTTCTGTTTCATCCTTGCACTAGAATGATTGGATTCTCTTAGAGGATGAAAAAAAACCAGAAAAAAAACAGAAAAAAGCTATGATTTGGGAAGTGAGGTCTATGCTATAATCTTTGGCTCTTTATGTGTGTGAAATTCTCATTGCTAGTAATGGACATACTGTTACATAAAGGAAGAAATAGATTGGAATTAAGATCAGATAAAAGAATAGTGCCGTAATTACTGATGTCAGTAAGTGCTTCTCTATAGCAGACAGTGCAACTGGTATTGTTTTTTTCAGGAGGATGAACCACTTTTGCTTTCCATGAGCCATGGAGGTATTGATGTTGGCACTGTAATGATTTGCCATATGACCATTTGCCTTGCAGTGGTAGAAGAGGAATTGAGGCTGACACTTCCTGGTCCCCAGACCTTGATTTAAACTTCTCCATCTTTAAGCATATTTCTAGTCTCTGTCTTGGAGTTATCTTGCTTACCTATTGAGGCAGCTGGTTAAAATGGCAGAATGTGAATGCTGGGAGTAATGGGGAATGTTAACTGTCCAGTGGGATACAAGTTAGTGCCCTTATCAATGTACTTACACTTGTTAACCAGAAAGTGATTTTTCTTTGAACATCCTCTGTGGGGGATTGGTTTTCACATACTGCATAATTCTGGTCAGCTGAGCAGTTTCCTGTAACAGTGAAGAAGCCAAAATCAGGTTCCATTCCACTGACACCATTCAGTGTGGATCCATCATGTAACACACTCTTGCCTATCATGAGACCTATCCATGCAAAATAGATGTCTGGTGTAACCATATACTGCTTTGGGCTGCACAGAGTTGGTGTCACTCTGAAGTCATCATTATTTTCAGAAGGCTTTTGCTTGTTCCACCTCTCAAGAATAGACTTATATTAATAATGTTAGAGTAGGCTTTTTATGTTGAAATAAATTCCTACTATATTGGCATTTTTATTCATCAAATAAATGCCCACCATGATGAACAATAGAATACAGTGTGCACTTATTTTAGAGAAGAGATTCTTAGTTTTAAATTATTCACCAAAATCTTCTTTGTTTCTGTCAGTATCAGATAGTCTTTAAGTAGTAAATGAATGCTGAGTAGATCTAAAGAAAAGCCTGTCAAGTGATCAGTAATTGAACTAAAAGTCTTCATCAAGAACAAGATTCCAGTGAAAATGAAGGAAGTCTTCCTTCATTTGTCAGCCTTTATAATTGAGACTGAAGCAGAGTTATAAATTAGATTTTTCCTCTGGTGGGAGCTATTCATGGTGGGTAAGTGTTTGTGATGCTATGGCATTATCCCTGCTATTGATGTTTTTTTCATGCTCAGTTACTCAGACTTCCTGTGCTGCTGATTTTAATTCCACAAAGAGGTACAATGGCATACAGAATTGTCTGTGCTGGCACAATGAGAAATGTTTTATGAATGGATTTTGACAAAGATGCACTTTTATGGCAGCTAGAGAAGCTATGAAATTAACAACTGATCCCCTCACTTTTCAATTAGTCTGCACTGTGACAGAAATATTACTGCTCAGCTTTGCTGATGAGGGAAGATTCAGCTACTGGGAGAGATTCTACCATCAGGTCCTATCTTCATTACCTGCTAATTCTGTATTTAACCTGGGTTTTCCACTTCCACATGGGATGTAGTGTTGACTCTAAAGCAGCTGTCAGAGCCACACATGAAAGCACTATCATGAGCTGCCTTGGTGGCTTTTTATCAGCTGTTAGTGCCTGGTGTCATCACTGAAGGCATGTACTCACACAAAGCAGTAATGAGTCTTTTAACACCTGCCTGCAAGCCTCTGGGCACTCATTCCAATACACTACTTGCCTGTGCTGGCTCACTCTCTGCATCATTGGCCTGAAAGGGGAGACATAAAACCTTGGTGTCTAGTATCCCAACCTGCCTACAGTCTCCTAATTTTAATTCATCTCTACATTTTAAACAGCAGAGCAGTGGGCCTTCAGAAATCCAAAAATCTTCATACAAATTGCTTGACTGCAGCATCAGATGCCTGGTGTCAGTCTGAACAGAAGAGAGCAAAACCTGCTCTTTAGTAATGAAGGAGGAACTCCAAACATCAAGCTGCTGCTGTTTGACCAGAGGATTGGGGATTCTGAAGATCAGTGTAGAAGAGAGATAAAGAGGCTGAGCAGGTAGTGGCTGGAAATACAATGGTAAAAAATCCAGTGATGAAACGGAATTCTCTGGTCTTCCCTGGGTGCATGGGGCAAAGGTAAAGGTATCCATGTTGAACATGACACTTCAAAGACTGGTCCACTCAGGCAGCCAGCAAAGGAACACAGAGAAAGACAGTGGGAGGTAAGTGGCCTTCCCCTGCCTTGGAAAAACTCAGCTTTGATATACAAGATCTGTATCACACAAAGACTATGAGCAGCACAGATTAGGGCTTGACTCACACTTCTCCCCTTTTCTTTCTTGGCAGTCCTCTTGCCCTTGGTAGGCCAGTTCATCTCACTGAGCACACAAACCCCATCATTCAACACAAACAAGTAAATATTCTTCTGAGGATTTAGTGAGCCAGAGCAGCCCAAGCTGCCAAGCCATGCAAGAGGTGGAATGGGAAGGCGTAGAAAGGAATGGTGGAGGAGGCAGCCCACTCCTTGTAGCAGCAAGATCTGGCTCTTAGATCTGGCCAGCTGCAATGTGAAACCTTACCTGAATGGAAGCTTGCAGAAGTCTGAGAAGGGCAGAGCTTAGCCACTGCTGCTATGTCTTCTACTAATTGACCTCCCCACCTCCTTTACTCCAACAAGTGTTTTGAATAATCAGAAGTTAATTTTAACTGCAAATTGCTTCCCTGAGGATAAGTCCCTCTAAGAATAATTCTCAGCAGACAGAAGATTAATGGCAGAACAAGTAAACAACAGGAGCCAGTGGACCTCAAAAAGAACAGAGATGGGACTAATGTGTCTTCTAATCCTTAGGAGTGGGTCCTTCTCTCTATTATATTTGCACATATTTTGACCAAGTTAGGCAGCTACTTTTTTAACCTCAAGGGTTTTCAGTGCACATGGAAAAAAATGAGACTATTTATTTTTGTATCATGCATATAAATATTGTATCTATATACAAAGCAGCAACCCCAGTGCCCCATGCCACAGCCCAAGCATATGACTTTGTCCTACTTTCCAGCCACTCTGAGTGTCTTAGAAAAATTGTATTCCTTACCATCTTTGCTCTGGCAGCTGTATGGCTTGTTGGAGCTATGTACAGCATAGGCAGGTGTGAAGCATGACAGACGTGTTAACATTTGGGGGTGTGACCATACTGTGGAAGGGTAGGCTACCACATGTGGATAACTCTGATTAATTACCTCTAGCATTGAAGAAAAAGCTAAGACAAGGGGTTTTGCTTTGTGCCTCATGCACTGCACAGCACAATACCTGTGTGCTGTCCCAGTACATTATTTCTCTGCCTGACAGTTGGTGCTGGGAGAATAAATCATTTGTGTACTGTACCTACTATACTGTGAACTTACTGACTCTTCATGGTGAGCTACCAAAGGGATGAGTACTGGCAAAGTCAGCCTTCCATACAGAGATATCTCTTCCAATCTGGAAGTGGGGGAAGAAGTGTGTGATTTGAAGGTGTTTGTACTGTAATGTGTCCCTGCCACACTGCTGATGTCTTTGGTGTTTCTGTGAGCAGACAGACTTCAACACATTCATGTATCAAAACAAAAAGTGCTTGTGTCAGTTAAAATCAGCTGCATTTTATGATCTTGTATAGCACTACTCTGATTCCAGCCTGATGCCCTTGGAGGATATTGCTGTAGGCATATCTTAACTGCAGGCATCTCTCCTCCACTAGATTCTCAGCAGACAGGGATTAGGATGCAGTACTTGGCTGAAGCTGTCCTGCTGACAGATTGCAGTGACCTTGCTGTGACTTCTGCTCTGATCTCACTGGCACTGCTGGAATTTGACACACTAGAACATGAGATACTGGCTCCATTATGCCACTAATTGGTATCCAGAGCATTGTGTTCCTGCCTCCTCCACCATCTGATGTAGGTGGCAGATAGTTCTAATTTATCTTTGCCATGTGATTTAGAAGGCTTAAGTCTCTATCATCAGCTAGTTGATGCCCTTATCCTTTCATGTGGCTGTCTTTATCATATACAGGTGCAGAGCTTGACACAGGCTTGTATTGTAAGCATGCTTGGTCTCCTTATTGCTGGGTCTTCTTCTGGGATGAAAGGATTTTTTTTTTTTTTTTGCTTTTTGAGCATTGATAAAACACAATAAGTATTTTTCTCATGCATCTCTAGAGTTATATCTTAAAATATATTCTTTATTTTTCAAATGTACAACAACATAATAGTTTATTTCTGCAGGATTATTTATTTTGGACTGCATAGCTTGATTTTATTTTTATTTAGCAGTGTTGTAGAAGGTAAGACATAGGAAAAATTCATATTCTTAACCAAAATACTTCAGAGCTTGCTTTGAATGATGGTTTTCTCTCTTTATAATTCTTTATTTTTGTCTAAAAATCACAACACTGGGTAAAAATATCAACAAATTGAAACAGGAAGCAGCTCCATATGGCATGAAGTCTATAGCACCTTTTTCCTCATGGAAAAAAAAAAAAAGACAGTAGTTTTCCAAAGTCCAGTTTTGTCAGTCCTACAAGTTGGAATTTCATGCTGTTAACTTAATCATTAAGGGAGTTTATGACCGTGAAGAATATGACTTGCAAATGCATTGGTATCAAGGGGGGACAAATGACAAATCTGGCCCAGAGGGAGCACAGCGAGTAGTTGTTAGCAGAAAACTACCTGACACAATTAACAGAAAAGTAAGTTGTGGATTTAATTACTGCTGCTCTGCCAGATGAAAGTAAAAGTTATTTATTTCTGTCACTGGAAAGGTACCACTTATTAAATCTGCGAGGAACTTGAGCATTGTCAAAGTGGCTTTTACCTTGCAGGATCCTGGCTCCCCAGGTGGAATTCACAACCTGCTGTTAGACCCTGTAGCTCCATGGCAACCCATGGAAAAGCAGGTGTCTCAGTAAGATAAAAAGCAGTCTGCAGCTACATAAAATATCATACATGAAATGCCAAATTACACAGCAGGTCTGAACCCCACTCTTTTTTCTTCATTTATCCTAGGCTGTGGGAGTATGCCTAGGCTAAATGAGAATCTATCCTCTTTTAAGGTGCTAAAGTGTGCCCTTTAGTAATGGGGTAGATGACCAGTGTTGCCCAAAAGTTAGAGCATGGATAGGCTGTGGATGACTGGAGACAACTCCTGCTGGGAGGCTCTTCCTCATCCTCAGTTTAAGGACTGTTCATACCTTTTACACTAGGCTGCACATGACACAGTCCTCCATCTGAAGGGTCTGAATTCTTGTGTGGACACAGGAATTTCCAAATCTCAGAAGCAGGGTAAGGACAAGTGACAGGAGAGCTTGCAGGACAGCGGAGCAATTGTCAGCATAGGTATGAATGCAACTCACATCCCTGAACTGGTTTATTATAACTGTGGCAGGTTTGTCCTTCCTCTGAACAGGTAGTAGGTGGCAAAGTATAGAAGAGAACTTCTGATAATATTGACAAGGTGAATTAAAGACTTCTATACTAATGAGTCTACTCCAGCGTGAAGGTCAAGAAGGAATGTTCAAAGAGTTTAATCAGGACATGTGTATTAAACATGACAAAGCTCTCTCTTTTACACTTTAATCTCACTGATTATTTTTAACTGGCCTACAAAACCTGACAAGCAGATCTGAACAAGCAGATAGCTTTTATTGGGAAGCACTGAAGATTGATTTCCGGAATTTTATTGGCTCCCTATTTGAGTACAGATGCATAAAACTGAAGGTTGTATTTATTTCTTCAATAAATATGTGGCAGAGATGTGCTCGTAAAAATCTTCTCTTTTCCTTGACAACCCAGGACACCTTAGTAACATTGGGGATAGAAAGTTCCACATCAGAGATTATCATCTGTTGAATACAGCAGTTACAGTTCACAATGCTTTTCTGTAGTGGTCATACAGCTGAATTGAAAGCTTTAGGCAACTACATTGAATAAAGTACTGCCCAGTAGTTTGGTGACTTAAGAAAGAGTTATACACGCATTTTAGCTATTTGTTTTCCTTCGATTTAGGTGATAGAAGAAGGATTTTCTAGATGAGATTGAAGAGCATGTCAATCACTTTGCTAGTTTCCTAAAACAAGCAGATGTTTTATGAGTTTTTGTTATTGTTGCTTCTTGAAACAAACTTAGTTAGGGATTTTTATGGTCCACTTTTCCCTTGTGTCCAAACTCCTCTGAAGTATCTATTAATTTCTCATAGCATTTTCCTTGGCATTTCCCATGTAATTTTAAGTATTTGTAACATAGAAGAGAGAGATGTTTTGGTTTTTTGTTTGTTTTACAAAGGAAGAGTCTTAGTCAAAAGACAATTGCCAAAATCTTTATAAATTGAAGGATTCTTTACCCGACAGTCATTCACAGCAGTGTGCAGTGGTAAATCAGGGTGCCACATGCAAACCTATCAGCACAAGATGGCCTGATTTATTTTCTTGGATGTTGGTTAGACTGCTTTTCAAGAGGTTAGACTTCCTAGAGACTGGGACCTTAGGCTGTGGTTCCACAGTATGAGGCATTTTGTGGCAGTGACAGATAACAGGGTTTCTGCTTCCTTCTCCTTGCTTCCATGTACTCTTTCCTTCTCCTGCACTGCAAGGAGCTAGCCCCTCAGTCAGCCAGTGCAGAAATTATGAGCCAGATCAATAAACTAATGCATTGTGAAAATTAACCTTTGCTTTGTTTTTGACTCTGACTGGCTCTTTTATGTTGTTCACAGTAGGGTTTCAGCAGTGGTGGTGCTGGGGTGGTGTTTCACAATGAAGTTGTGAAGGACCTGCTTGGCCTTCAATGGGGGATGAAGATGGAACTCTAGGATAGGACATTTTTTGCTGAAAACTGGTTACTGTGAAACTATGGTCTCAAATTTCCCATCTTCCCTAGAAAGAACAGAGCCCTTTTCTTGCTTCCTTGCTGCCTCCTTGGGCTTACATAAAAGACACTCTACACAATTACTCTTTAACCATCTTTTTTTCAATAAGGCCACTGTGAGAGCATTCTAAGTTCATGCTGTGAGCAGATTAAAGTTTTTTATTCCACAATTGACCACTAAGGTATTGAAAGCACACTGGTTATTCCCTACTTCCTATCTTCAGGTGTTGCTGAAACAGTCATTTTTATTGAATTGCTTAAGCATAGCATGGCCAAAGGTTGGGAAAGTTGTAAAACCACAAGTGGCTAAAAATTCTCCAACCTAAAGACATGTTTGAGGAGTGATAAACCTATCATCAATAGCTTTGCAAGTGGAATGACAGACTCTGTTAATCATTGTAAATATTCTGCTCTGAAGAGTTCAGATACTGTCACCAAGGAGTGGTCCAGTTCACCTCTCATTAGGATGAGGAAGCTGCCCTACTTCAGAGGGCTGGTGCCAAACTCTCAAGGTACAACTAGTTAGCCTGCATTTCTAGGGTGTGGGCCCTTTCCTGCACCCTTAAGAGGAGAGCAAACCAAAGGTGATTCTTGCTCAAACAGGAGTTTCCACGGACCCAATCATAATCCCACAATCCAGGGGAGAATCTTTCACTTCTGTATGGATTGTGAATTCCCCCCAGCCTTGGTACCATGACTGTACCTGCCCAACATATCCCTCCCTGGATCACACGGGGTGACAAACCTGAGCCACATGATGGGTGGGCACATGATCCCATTTCTGTGGAATGCATTCAGGTGTGGATATTGGCTTTGTGCGTTTACTCACACTTTAGAGGGGCCATGCAAAGATGGGCAGTACTTGATCTGGCATAAAATCTGCCAGGTCAAAATGAATCCAACAGAATTCCCTTATTGCATTTGAACCAGCAGAGTGAATTTATACTGGATGAGTGCCTAATGTCCCATGGCCGTGGCACTTCTGGGTCTGTTTGCTGTTGCCTTAGAGGGGAGTTTGCCATATTGTTGAAGGTTTGTAGACCAGAAAAAGGGGGGCTGGGTGCATTTAGGGCAAAGAATAGTGAGGACATTTCTCTGATAGGTAGAGAGGATCTGGTTTTGGAGCTGGTAATCAGGGAGCTTCATGAAAGCTACGCTATCAGTAAAGATACGGAGCGAGGGATGTCCGGATTAAAAAATGCAGCCCTGTTATTAATGAATGAAAGCAGAATGTGGGTCTGTCTCATATTACAGACATGTCCCAGAGTAACTCCTCTAAGGGATATAAAAGATACTGCTTTAAGCACCCTACTTAATTGGTTTTATCAGGTCAGGGGAGATGTAGCCAGTGACTGTTACTTGAGTAAAGAGAAGTATACATCCATGTGTACAAACACAGGCAAGACCATGTCATTGTCTGAGAAACTTGAATTACCTGTGTCTAAATGGGTGTGATCTATACTTCAAAGATTCAAACTGGAAGCACTACTAACAAATACAGTTTAATTGCTATCCTTGGAGCCTGGTTCTCACTCAGCACTGCCTGGTATCAACAGCTATCTGCTGCCTACCATTCCCTGATCCCTAAAAATAGACAGAGGCAATACAAACTGAAATCATAAAAAGACAGGATTGATTTTTTTTTCTTTCCAGGGGAAAAAGAAGGAGGTATAGCTTAAAAGGCAGATGTAGGCATGGAGAGTTTGGCTTGTTACCTTTAGAGGAAAACATTATCAAACATTTACTCAGAGCCTAGAGATTCCCAAATATGTTTATCTAGGAAGGAAGATAATTTAAAAAAATAAAGCCAGGAATAACTGTTTTAAGTAGGTTAGGAATATTTCAAAATGACTCAACTTTCCTGAGAAGTGTTGCAATCTCCAGGCTGTCCTTCCCCTCCCTCCTTGCAGGTGAATGCTCTTGGGAGCAAGGATTTGAGAAGCTCCTTTGCTGGATAAGCAAGGGGCAGCTTGGCTGAGAAAATATTGTTTCTAATGCTGCATTTGTAACCTTGATAAGATCTCCACGGCAACAGAAGTTGCTGAATAGAGTTGGTCATGGCATTTTGACAAAAGTGTTCCACTAGAAAATGCTATTTTAATGCAAAAGTGTTGGGGAGAAGGATTTGATTTTGACAATATTTTGGTCTGAAAAAAATCTGAAAAATGTAATGGAAGGAAGAGACATTTGTCTTTTGTCAGCCTGGTGTCTTTCCTCCTGGGACCTTTCATGTCAGGAAACAAGACTAACATCTTTTCCTTTTCTATTTTGGGATTAGTGGTTGAATTCGCAGTTCGTCCTCTCTTTTTGACTCTTTATTTTAATGCTATTATTAAAGGCTCTAATCAAAACAGGAGATAAGAGAAGCTACAAATCTTCAAACATCTAAAGTACCTACTTTAGGAAAGAGAAATTTTGAGATGAAGCAAAATAATACACTGTAAGAGTGTACTATAATTACTTGCCCATTTTGTTTTTAATAGTTAATTTTATACCACATAGCCTAAAATCTCAGATTAGAACTGTTTTCTTTACTTATTTTCCTCCCTTCTCTGTACCCTGAACTCCTGATGTAATGATGGTGAGAGGCATGTCACTGTGTATCATATCCTCTCACTAACATTATTAGTTTCACAGAGGAAAGGTCTTGGGACCTCCAAGTGCCAACCCATTTATTTGTCTCTTTTCCCAGTGATGGCTCCCCGTGAAACTAGTGCAGAAAATGGTATGGGTAATAAATGTCTCTGCAGAGGCAGTTTTCAGTTGTTCTGCTTCATGACTCCTTATTTGCTCATTCAGTATTAAGAATACAAATAAAATGAAACATTCTTTGCAGTCAGAAGAGACATAGAAATAGACACCATCTTCAGTAAGAATGTTATTTCTAAGAGCTTCCCATGGGATTTTTGGAAGTGTATTTGGCAATCAAGATCATTAGTCAAGTGTGCTGATTAGTTCTGTTGCTTTACTGCCTGCTGTCCCTAGCAACCATTTCGGTACCACCTCTCCTCACACTGCCCTGTTGCTGAGGTTACTGGAGACTACCCTGGGGCCTTTCCCTGCTCCCCCCATGCTTGCTGCATCTCCCTGGGAATTGTCTTTTTCAGGATTTCACAGCTGAACACGGCCCTGCATGGCCAGGGGATGCCTTCATTCCTGGTCTAGTGCCAGATGAGTTTGCCCTTGTCTCACAAGTCAGTGAGGTGTTGCAGAGATGAACTGGTCTTCTTCCACAGCAGTGTCCTGTTTTCAGGCTTGTACTGGCTCAGTCAGCCACAGGAGGTGTCCCCAGCTAGAACCTTCTAGCAGTGCTGCAGCTAGGTTGGAGTGGTACACACAACAAAATCCAGCCTGCCATCTTTATCTGCAAGAGGATGGGAAGCAGATATTTTGGCAGTTGTCAGACGCCCCTGCACTTTCTCCTGCACTTGCCCATCGGCCAGCACAGAGTCAGAAACCGCTGCTGCTACTGCCAAGAATGCACACCTCCCTTTCCAGGAGCCAGCCATCACCACCAAGCTATGCATATTTGCCTGGTATGGACTCACCATACAGGAATGTGCCATCTTACTGGAGGTGATTGCACCACCTAAAATGTGCTGGGAATGGTAATAGGATTGGTCAAAGGAAGTATCTGGGGAAAATGTTAACTTTCTAACTGGAACAGCCAAGATGATCAAAAGGACAGAGGTGAGCAGAGAGACAAATAGCTCGAGGTCATACAGCATGTTAGTAGCAGAGCTGGGGTGAGCATCCTGCATCCTAATTATCAGGCCTTTTTCCTATCACCAGTCCTATTGTAGACCCATGCTTTAGGTTCAGCAGGCTTACATCTACTTTGGATACATTTTTCCAGGAAAACATTGTCTCTACTTACTTCAAACTACATCACAGGTTTGCACTCATCGTGGCCACTCAGCATCTTGACTCTGATGTTAAAACTGGCAGAGGCAGATAAAATTCTCTTTGTCAAAGCTGACGGATGGAAAAAGGTGGAAAGCCAACACTGAATGCCAACTCTGATAGGAGGCTGACGCAAAAGAGGCTGAGGAATCATATAGGATTTCTGCCCTGGTTGTATCACGGGGAATGTTTTTTGTAGATGCTCAAAGTGACGTACATTGTGTTTTGGCATGTGTTTGTCTGTGCCCCTATTTTATAGCCTGTCTGAAGGCTCATTGACAGATGACACTCAAGAGAGTGCTTTTTATAGGTGTTCGTGTCCGACTCAGATATAGTTTTTGAAAGGAAAAGATGCTTGGGGTTGGAGGGATCTGATGCACTGCCAAAGGATTTTATATAAGGTGCTTTAATAATACTTTGTACTCTTCAAAAAGGGGACGTATGTGGGAGGGGAATGAGGGACATCAGCTCTCATAGATTTAGAGTCAGCAATGACTCTCATAAGTGAACAGTAGTTATAAAATGGAAGAACAAGAAAACGGGAATTTAATTGGGCATATACCCTGTGTCCAGGAGAGGCAGGAGTTGGGCAGTGCTTGTCTTACCTTGTGTTCTGAAGAA
The DNA here is from genome assembly GCA_013399835.1 of Leptocoma aspasia. Lineage (NCBI taxonomy): Eukaryota > Metazoa > Chordata > Aves > Passeriformes > Nectariniidae > Leptocoma > Leptocoma aspasia. The sequence continues at coordinate 92,570 of VXAX01000734.1, forward strand.
TGATTTCTTGTCACAGCTTGACCAGTTTCTTAGCTGGAGACTGAGTTATAAGTGAACCCAAGTGTAGGCTGTCTATGACTCCTTAGCTGCATTCTCCTTTGTGGGACAGGGACCTCAGGGCTGGCAGTCACCCCACTTCAGGCTGTGTCCTAACCAATGGGGTGCCTTCCAATGAGACCCAAACATGATGGGCATAACTGGGTGCTGGTAACAGGCTCCATCAACAGCTCCAGACAGGAGGAGTGATGACCCAGATCCAGGATTCATCCAGGCTATCCATCTGGGAACACAAGGAGATGAGGCCAGAGACAGGGTTGGAGACAAGACTGCAGTGTGGATCTGAAGTCCAGGCAAGAGGCAAGGCTAGAGGCTGGCACTCCTGTGGCATCTCTAGCTCATGAAGCTAGGAGTGATGACTCTGGGCTGAGTTGAAATGGAGTCCTAGACCCTGGGCAGGGTGGTGGGAGAGGCCCCAGGTGAGTTTCATCAATATCAGTAAGGAATCTTGCTGTACCTGGGACCCTGACAAAGAAGAAAAAGTGTGGTTTAGCTACAGGATGCCTGACATGCAGTGACTGTCCAGGTTTAACAGAAGGAGCAAGTCATTAAATGCTTTCTTCAGGAGAAGTATCTGGATCTCAGTGTGGCTGCTCTTTCTAGCTGTGGGGCTGAAAGATTTGCAGACTCTGACTCCTTCCCACATTTTTGGGAGTCAAGACATGTCAGTTCAGCCATCTCCAGTTCTGAGACTTCTGCTTGGCCTGTGTTCTGAGTAGCAGAGATTCAGGCTTCCAGTTGAGGTATTTGGGGACAAGACAGCAGACAGGCTGAAAAACAAGCATATTCAAGGGATTCATTAACCACAGGCACTTCACTCTTTACATGTACTGAGGAGCTGTACATGTCTTTGAAAGAACACAGGTCCATGAAGTACCTTTTGTGGAAGTCTGGCGGAGACAAATATAGAATCCATTTATTCTTGGAAGTGTTCAGCTGTGGAATGATCCTTTCTGTTCTGGAAGACATAAATCTACTTTACCACATGCTTTACAACTTCTGCAGGAAAGCAGCAAGCCTGAAGAGCCAATAGTGCTCTCTGAAAGGCATCTCTGTGTAAGATCTGGTGTGACTCAAATGAGGTACAGGGTCTTTGCAAATCAATGGTATGTATTCCTGTAGTACACATACTGAAAGTTCCTGAAAGACTATATTGCAAAGAAAATATATTGTATTGCAGGGGAAATGAAGATAAGGTGATGCAAACAGCTGCATGATTTCCTTGTTCTTTTCTGCAGTCTCAGATTTTTTTCTGTGACAGGTTTGTTGTGTGCCACTTCACAGGGCTTAAGAGAAATAGAAAATGTTTCACAGTACAACGCCTACTTTATGAGATTTTTAAACCCTAAGAAGCATGTGCACCAAGATGGCAATTATATGGATATCCTGTGTGAGCCATCTGAAGCCTTTAGGTTAGCTGGACATGGACCCACCCTTCCTGTGTGCCCTCCCCAGGGTGTAGGGAGTTTGTTTGCCTGTGTCATGTTTGCTACAGCAGAATTGTGAGATGCCTCCTCTGAAGGGGACCACATCTTAGAGGACTCTTATCCCTCTGCCTTTTGTAGGCAGCTTTTTCTTCTTCACTCTGAACATTCTTACTCCTCCAAAACTCAATCCTTAAGATTCCCGTCCCAGGCTACCCTCCTCCGTATCTCCTCTCCTCCGATGCACGTGAGAAGAAGTTCTCTTACACCAGGCTATTCCCTGCTAAGCTTCAAACTTCTATCTCCAAATGTGGGGATATAAGAGCTCCCAAAGAAAAAGTTAACCTTGTTCTTTAACATGAGCAAAATGTGGGCAAAGCAGACTTTTATTTGGATTCATTTTTATACATTGTTGCTTCATTATGACTGATACTGCCTCAAAGCAGATGTCCAGATGGAAAATTTAAGCTACAGAGATGGAGATCTGGTGAAGTATTCAGAACTAAAAAAAACCAGCATTGAATGGGAACTGTGAGACAATGCTAATTATAGGTGTGGCAAGCAGCTGTAACAACCAACATGGCAATTTCTGCTGTTTCTCTCAGTGTTTTGCAATTTAATACTCTTACACTCGGTTGCCTATTTTAGAGAAAATGCACACTAGCAATTCACAACCAGGTAATGCTTGTAAACATCTGGAACAGAGATTATCCTAAAATGGGAAGTAGAGGAAACACTTTTCCATGTGGCTGGGATGCTGTCTGTTCCTGACCTCTGTAATGAATGGAATTTAGGGAAACCAATCATTAGAGGGAGGAGAGGAAGGAAACTCAGGGGAGAAGGTGGAGCAGGACAGAGTGCCAAAGTGTCAGAGCCAGCAGAATCAGTAAGTGCACAGGCAAAAGTGGGGCCAAAGATTTACAGTTAGCAAGAAGCAGACTCAGTGTGTGAATAAAAACCGGTATCAGGATAAGTAATAATTATGATTTGAGATTAATAAAACCCACCCACAAATATTATTGGTGGTTCTGTCCTGTTCAGAGAAGCTGCTGTCTATCCCTGAAATTGTGACAAGGGAGATCAGTTGTTATTTTTGAATGATAATAAGTATTTTCCCTAAATAGAGGGCAAGTGGAGGAAGTCTATCCATGAAGAACTGGACTGAGTCTATCCATGAAGTACTGAAGTGGAATCTATGACTCTAATATAAAAAGAAGAAAACTAATTTACATTTCTGTATCTTTGGACCTATTGGTTCATGAATCCTGCTGAGTATATATCATCCCATCTGCCTCTACTTTCTGTGTATGAAATCCATGAGAAGGTTCTGCAGGTTTTTTGGTGAGAAGAGGTTTCAGAACTCAAAGATGATACGTGTAGCAGCTCATAAACCTTAGTTATGCAAGTTTTAGGATGTGGCAAGAGGTAGTAATTTAGTATAACTTCATTGGTTTTAGTATAGTCCTGTAATCAGAGCAGTATTATCAGACTGACCAGCATGAACAATAAAGACAGACTTAGTTTTGTGTCAGTTGTCATTAACAGTTGTTCATTCACTTTAACGTCACAGAATATTCTGAGTTGGAAGAGATGCACAGGGATTCTCAAGTCCAACTCTTAAGTGAACCCACACCCATGGCATTATTAGCACTATGCTCTAACCAACGAACCTAATCTCAACCTGCTTCCAGATGTAGTAAAAATAGATTGCATTGCATCTGGATGGAGTAGATAGCATGACAAAAATTTATGTGGATATGCTGTGTGACAGTCGCTCTTTTAAGAGTTTCACAGTTCATCACAGTAGTAAGGTAAAGCAACAGTGTGATTAGGAGTGGTTTGGGGAGAGGAGAGCAGAGGAGAGAGGAAAGGGAAAGGGAGGGGAAGGGAAAAGGGAAACAGAGTGATATATTGTAATGATAGTTACATTCCTTTCAGAAGCTACATTGAATTTTGTAGTTAATGTTTGTTCATGGTAGAAAATCACCAAGTTTCTCTTGAATATAAACCCTGTAAAAGTTATTTTAAAAACATTCATATTCAGAGCAGAACAAGAAAAGAAATTAGGGAGGACTATGTGGGAAGGGAACCCACCCAGGTTAAGGGGCACTGGTGGCCTTTGGGAGTCTTTAGCTGCCTGAAAAATGATGGACTTATGCTTATAACTAGAGAAAACACACAATTTAGAGCAGAAGTTTCTATTTCGCTCTTCATTAAAAAAGGATAAATTTAATCATAGCGAAGAGCTATGCATTATAACACTGTTTTTCAAATATGTCAAACAGGAATGTCTTACAAATCTGAAAAGGTTCTGAACAGTGGAGATCTTGGAAAGGCACAATACACAATTGGCTTGGCTGCAGTGCTACAAGAGCCTTTTGCTTGTTGTGGTGTAATTCTTGAAGTTAAACCATGTTTAATACCCTGCTTGCACATAGCATTGATTTTCAGTTCCAGGAAAAGAATTTAAATCAAATTCTATGATTCTGGAAAAAAAAAAATTCTGATATTTAGGTTGGCTGAGCAAATGGAGATATTTTAAAAATTGATTCAATAACTTTCTGTAAGATAACAGTTGGCTTTCAGCTGATAAAGCTGGGTAATTAGGCAGTCATGACTGAAATCAGAGCTATAGAGCTGAAAACTGTTGTTTAATTAACATTCTTCCACATCTGGAACTTTCATGAGACAATAAATAGTTCTGATTCTTCCTGAAAAATAATGGCTGAATACCTGTAAAATCCATTATGTAATAATAGAAGTGCTGCTAGCATTACATTAGCAATTTTGAGGAGCTGGCTTTGCCAGCTCTTTTTGGACTTTCTTGGGAACTTTTAATCTCAGGCATCTCAGGCATCTCCAACTGTAAATGTTTTGTATGCTTTTCCTCCCACAGTAGGTTGTAGTGGCTTCGCTGAAATAAATTAAGCGCCATTTTGAAGTGAAGGGCCTTCTGTTCCTAAAATATTTGATTTTTGCAGAGCTTTGGACAGATTGTCTAGTATGTTTAGGAAGTTCTGATATTTTTTTCCTACTTCAGACATATATAAGGAACTTACATTTCTTCCTTTACAGCTTAAGATGCATCAAGACATTTCTCTGAAAGTGAAGCACACACACTCCTTTTCTGTGGAGTGTGCTCCTGATTTGACAAAGGACAGAGGTGCTTGGTGACACACTTACCACTTCATCTTTCATGTCTTGAAATTAGGATAGTATCTTTGGTTGTGATCTAACCAATTTTAAGAATTAGCTAGAATGTAATTTCCTAAATGCTTATGAAAACTTCATTTATGATCATGCAGTTCTGAATAATATTTTGTTGTGATAAGTCTCAGTGATTTCCAAAATCAGTGTGTCTGTGTTCCTCATGTTCCTCCTAGTGCAGTCTTGTTGCTACTTCAGACACTAAAGCTGTTGTCTCAGAGCCACCATCATGCTATTGTTTCTGATAGTTGCTCAGCATGATGTTGCAGGTGTAGAAGTTGTGATTTCTATTATCTCATTCCAGGTAACTGGATTTGTGAGTCTCTTTTGGATTTTTTTTTTTACTAATTTTGCAACTTATTTAATTGCTAGTAAAGATGTCAGAATCATAGAATACTTTGTATTGGAAGGGACAGATTATCTAGTTCCAACCCCACTGTCATGGGCAGGGACAACTTCCATTAGACTGGATTCTCAGAGCCCCATCCAACCTGGCCTTGAACACTTCCAGGGATGAGCATCCACAACTTCTCTGTGCAACCTGTTCCAGTGCCTCACCACCCTCACAGTAAAGAATTTCTTCTTACTATCCAGTCTAAACTTACCCTCTTTCAGTTTAAAGCCATCCCCCCTTGTCCTATCATTATGTGCCCTCATAAAAAGGTCATGTGGACAGAAATTTAGTTATGTTTTTGCCTGTAACTTTGTAGAGTGATTAGTCCTTTAAAAATGTGCAAAACCATGGATAAGCACCATTATTAAGTATTAATTTTATTATTTACTTCCTTGGATGGTTTCTTACAAGGTCTAAATGGGAGCACTACTGGACCACATTGTGATGCCCTCCCACTCTGCCTGCCTAAATTCTCTTCTTATAGCAGGATGAAAAATGAAAAATGAAAAGAAAGCAATTTTTACACCTTTCCTTCCTTGTAAGCTGGATGCCAACAAGTGGCCCTGGCTCTTGATACACCCCAGGTCAAGACAAAACATGTCAGGTATGCCTACACCTGAGATTTACAAAACACTGCTGGTTCCCACAGTATTGAGAGAATTCTTTGAGCAGATTGCTGTGGTAGCAAAAGGGTCAGAAGAAGCGTGGGTATCTGAATTGAATAGGAGCAATCACAGGCTGGGGAAATAAAATTTATTTTACATTGAGTCTATTGTAATAGCAGGCACTCCTTCAGTTCCTTCCTTTTATCTATTTGGATCAAGGTTTCTGGAATAATTTCATGCCTTTTGTTTCACTACATGAGGAAAAATATGAAAAGAAGAGAAGAATGCTCTGCTCAACTCTTTATCAAGGGTTTATGTTGAAGTCATTAAGATCTGATTCAGAACTCTTTTAAAAAGACCCTGAAATATAATGGAAACAATGCTTCTGAATTCTAAACAAAGGCTGGGTTTATTTATGTCTTTTTCCAAGGTGTTGTGCAACAATACAAGTTTGCTGACAAATCTCATGGTTAAGTTTTGCTTAGTTCTAAATTATCAAGAACAAAAATACTTACACATGCTTACAGATGAAGCTGCTGGTGACCCTTATTTTCTGTTTTGTAATGTTTAACATGCACTCTCAATGTTTTTAATTTCTGCTTAGCAGGATAAGAGCTGCACCATAACTCTTTTAAAAATAGTCTTCATAGCTGAAATGTTAATTAAAGTTTCTATTTGGGATGTTGAGATTTGTATGCTTCCGAAATAGCTTTACATGGAGCAAAGTAAGAATCCGAAATAGCTTTACATGGAGCAAAGTAAGAATTAGGACAACGTGAAATATGTCCTGGTGTTGCATCAAAATTAAAGTATGGAGTGCTACCAAGCCTAGACTTGTGTGGGGTGTGTTGTGTAGTATCCATGGAATAAGATTGTTTCCTTGCAAGGCAAGAGACAATTGAATAAAACCGATTTTCTCCCATATTAGCTATTTCCTATTAGGAAACCCTGGATATTGTTTTTCATAGCTGCACTTTATGAAGTGCATGTTATGATAATTGCCAAGTGCTGTGATACTTCTTCTTATTTGGTAAATCTTGTACATGTGGATGAGATATTATTTTTCCATGGATATGTTTATATGAATTCCAGCCAATGCCTCTACCTAGAAAACTATGTCAATGTAATGCAATGTTATGTAAGTTTTGTTTTGGTTCTTATATGCTGCACATCACAGGGTTGAATGTCTTCCAGAAGTGCATTAACTGGTGGAATTGTCATCTGCTAGATATGGTTTTCTCTCTCCCATTCATTCTAAAGAGGACTTTTGTGCTATCTTTATTTTTGGCCTCTTTTAAAGTAGTCATATTATCTGTATGTGGTTCTGTATGTATGTGTGTGACTCACATTCAGAGTAGAAGATAGTGAGCTTTGTGCTGGGGATAATTCCAGTGGAAACTCATCCAGAAATCTGAAACTGGTCTGAGAAAGCCCTGTTTTCTGCAGAGTTTTTCTTTGGAGATGGATAACCATGCTGCACCTGCACAATGAAGCTACTGTCTGTTTTTCCTCATCCTGTCTCTCTCTGCAGGCAGCCTTTCAAATAAGTGTCTGGGGTCCCAAACATCTGAATCCCTTAATAACAGGGATGCACTTGAAGTAACCCTGCAGATGAAAAACAGGCCTTAGACTTGCACCCATCCAGGAGTGGTTCTCACAGCAACTGAATCTTGCCCTTGCACACTTGCACTGCTGACTCTCTGCAACACACAGTGGTGAGAGCGATGGCAGGACCCAGGTTAGAGTGCTCCCAGGAGGAGCCCACACTGGAAGCAGTATTTCTGTGGGATATCCCTCCTTTCCTTTCAGTTTTTTTCAGGCTGAACTCTAACACTGGGTCTTCAAATTCAGGTGCTAAAGCTGAAACAGTGGCTGATATGTATCACACAAATATTAGAGTAGCTCAAGCCCTTTTGACCAAGCATTACTGCTGTGTAGTTTTTTATCTTTGGGATTTTTCCCCAGTTGGATATTGCTTTTGAACTGAAATAATTGATATTTCTCTTAGGAGCTGAGCTGTCTGGAAAACATGTTGATCAAATTCCAACATAGTTTTTCCAAGAGTATTTCTTTTGTCTTTTGCTAGCTGCTTCCTGATGCTGTTTATCCAAAACCCCACCTGTTGTCAAGGGCGGTGCTGGCCGTGTGAAATGTCTTCACAGCCATAAAGCAGCTGTATCTATTAGGCTTAATTTCTGCAATGAATTACCAAGTGTATGTAATTTAAAACCCCCTCTTTTTCTCAGCCTTCCTACCACCACCAGTCATCTCATTTCATCTGCAAGCAGTGATGGAACTAGGTTGCCAAGAACTTGCAAGGTTTGCTTTCTCTACACCAAATTTAGCATAATGTATGTATGGCTTGCACAAGAAGAAGGATAGTTTTTCTGTTTACTTGCCGTATCACGTAACCCTGGAATTCTTCTTCCTCATGAATAACAACAATAACTATTAATTTTTGTTTATTTGGGGAAGAAGGGGGAAAAAACAGGAAATGAAGACTAAGCTTGGGAGGGATGCAATAGGGTGATACAATTCTCTAATAAATATTTTGAAATTCCAAGACAGCTTGAACTTGGAACTGACAAGCAAGAAAACTCACACGATTTACATATGCTGTGGATGTCCAGAAAGCTGTATCAAAGGGAAACTGAGAATATAGTTTTGCATTATAGTACTCTGTGCTGTATTTGCAACAAGAAATGAGAGAAGAAAAGAGAAACTGAATTGTTTGAAACAATTCAGGGTGATGAAAACTCTTGTTTGAAACTGCAAGTGGAGATCATAACCATTCCTGAAGTAATTTTTTTGGTTGTTTTTTCAGGTCTTTTTTGTTCAGGAGGTCCTCAAGTACTGTGGAAAAATAGAAGAGTGTCAATAATGGATTGAACATAAGCTGCCAGCAAGCTGGGTGAATAGTTTGTCTGTCACATTCACTAAATGTCCTGAAGTATCCCTGACAAGGTTTTAATCTTCTGCTAGTGCAGGCTAATTTAATTTTTAATTTTTTTAGACATTTGAAAAATTTTAGCCTCTGAACTGTATCCACAACTGAAAGGGTTACATTAGTGAGAACTAATGTAACAATTTGTTCCAAACAGCCTCATAGCTCTTTGTTTCTCTTGTCTCATATCCGTCAATACATTAAAGCTTTAGAAAGCCTTGAAGCAGTCATTACAGTTGTATTTGACCAATGGATTGCATGGGCTGCTCACCATCTGTGATATGTGTTCAGTATAGGCAGCCCAGGCACTGTAAGGCTAACAGTTTGGCCCTTCAAAGGATCTTGATACTGGCTTAAAAATCATGGTACTGTGAAATTTAGGGGACAGATTTTTAAAGTTGCGTTTTTAAAGTCACATTGTTACTGTTTTCTGATCAAATGCACTCATCTTTATCAACCCTTTTTACTACTTCCATCCATGTGTCCACATTCCTTTATCTCCTGTCAATCAAGCTTTTGAAACTGCTTTTTGCAGTATTCTGTTAGAACAGAGTGTTGGGACTTGTGACATTTCTGAACAACTCGTAACTGAGAAGTTAAGTATTGAATTCAGTGAGTCTGTTTCAAGAAGGTTTTCATGTTATTTCAACAGCTCCAACACTTGTTTACCTGGCTTTCCTGCAAAAAACACTTTTTTTTTTCTCTGGGGTTACCACTAGATATCACATCTGGTGTCAAAGCCTGTGACACTTGCGTAGGTCTGTGAAAATTTCTGAACTTCACTTAAATAACATTTAACAAAAATATACATTGCATACTTGGCACTGGAGACGTGCCACAGTTAGATGGCAGAGCCAACCTATGAAAAGGGACTCATGATGCCTTCCCAAAGGACACATTTTGTTAAAATAAAATACAAGGAAAACAAGAACATATCAAGAATAGTCTCTGTATTTCAAAGGGAACATGGCATGCCAAGAAAAACACTATAATCTTGCTTCTGTCTTGAAAGAAAATCTAGAAGCATTTTAAAAGCTTTCTACTTCAGCTTGGTGCCAGTTTGGGTTTTCAGGCTTACAGGGCTTCTTTTTTTTTTTTTTTTTTTTAAATCTA
>VXAX01000734.1:102352-134987 GCA_013399835.1 Leptocoma aspasia
TTCTTTTTTTTTTTTTTTTTAAATCTAGATGCAATATAGAAAATACAGAATTAAGAAAAAGCATTCCTAATTGAAACAGTGTGAAAAGACAAAATAGGATGTCTTGGAAAATAAAGAAGAATGTCCTAGAGAATGGATTAAAACCATGGAACATCTACATTGGATGCATTTATATGCAAAACCAGACCGTCAAACTGGTATTGGTTGAAAAACTAAAAAAGAAGTTAGTGTTCCTTGCAATAATGATGATAAGCATGTGATGAAAACTCATATTTTAGTTACCTGAATAACAGAAATAACAGTTTTAGCTGCAGTTCTGTCTTTAGCTGCTGTTCTCTCTTTAACAGAGAACACTACACAGCAGCTTCTGCTGGATACACACTATATGTTCTGCTGAATATTTTTCCTTGGAGCAAGTTATTAGCAGAACAGGAATGGCACAGAGTTGGAAAAATACCAGATAAGAAGAAATGTTTTTTTTCCAAACCACATTGTTATGAATAAGTGAAGAGTGTGTGACTGATAAGGGAATGGACATGAAAAGTAAAAGGGACAGGTTTAGGTGACATCCAGAAAATATAGCTGGATTGGGCAGGATTGAACTACAAATGAGTCAAACTGAGTAATTCTCAGAAGGGAATATCAGGGCTTGTGGTTCTGGTCAGCCCTGTGTTGCCATCTGTCCTTGCTCTAAAGAGCATAGAAACCCTTCATGTGTACCTGCTTGGGCCATTACCTGAGCATCTGTTTTGTTTTGCTGGATTTTGGTATTCCCACCAATGAGCAGGAGTACAGAACTCTAGAAAGTGAGTCTGCATAAGTAAAAGAGTAACCTAGCCCAGCTGTAAAGCAGGAGGGGAAGGAAGGACATTGTATTGTTACTGCTTCTGTGCAATGTGCTGTCCACTCTGGTCCTCTTGACCTCTCCAGTTTCCTTCTCTTTCCCCTTTGCCTGCATTTATTTGGTGGCAGCACATTTTGTTCCTCTCTGTGTATAGTTTAAGCTACAAACTTGAAATTATTCTATGCATTTGTTTCCATATATTCCCAAAGATTAGAGGGATGTGTGTTTGGGTTTTAGATAGTGGTGTTTGTGATGGTCTGGGAAACATGGGTTAGAGCTGTATGCTCAGCCCCAGTGGAGCAGCAGCCTAGGACACTCCAGACCAGCCAGCTTCAATACTGTAAGACTACCTTGTCCTGTCTCCATCAGAGTTTTTCAATGTGCCAGGTAAAACAACCAAACCAAACCTTTGGAAGAAGGCAGAAAATGGAATTTCAGTAAGAAGAGCTATAGCCAAAGGAAAAGTTTCTTAAAAATAATGAGTTAAACACATTTCTGGAAATTATCTAGCTATTAAAAAAAAAAATAGACCTCAGATTTTGTCTTCTGTTTTCTAGAAAGTGTCTGAAGTTTCTTAAGCTGCCTGATGGGAAGCAGTGACCACCTAGGATCCTGTAGGCTACTATGTCAGGGGAAAATGTAACTACCTTTTAAGGATTTATTTCTTTCTGCTTTTCATATTATTAGACTGTTTTTTTGCACTGTGTATGTTTAAATTACATTGATTTTCAGAAAAAAAACCTGGCTAAATTAATTTCAAAACCTTTTATTTGAGAAATAATGTATGAATAAAGAGTGTCAGATTAATGCAGTATCAGATAGGGAAGAAAAGACTTTTTTTGCCTGCATTAGATGCTTAGGGCAAGCATTCATGGTGTCTGAGGCACCCCAGCTGATGAATCCTGTGGCCTCAGCCACAACACCAACCAACCAGGCTGCCTAAACTTTTGCTGTAGGTAGCAGAGAGTGAGACCATGGACAAAGCAACCAAAACCACCTGAGTTAAGAGAGTCCTGATCAGCCAGTGAAGGAACTTCTCCCTCTCTGCTTGATATGGTGAGAATTGCTTGCTTGTGAAGTGCCTAAAACTGGGTGATGCCAGTTATCCTTTCTATATAATTTTTAAACAGCTAATAGATTACCTTGAGTCTTCTATGAGCTGTCATGAAGACACCTACTTTGTGTTGTTTTAATTTCCCATGAGTATTTTTTTATTTCTTTCAGTTTCCTAAATTCTCCTTACCAAGTTTTTAAGTGCCATTCCTTGAACCATCATGTTAAGATCATCAGAACAACACTTCATGATTTGGCCTTGTCATAGGTGCATCAGAACTGATGTACAGTGGGAAATATTGCTTACTAAATTTAAACATCAAGGTGAATTGTTATTTACATGCAAGACAGCTTTATTGTTATGATCATTTATTTATTGCACTTCTAGTGTACTGGGAGCTTTGCAGCACATATTTCTAGGTGTGCTCTGTGCCCTTTGAATACTGCTATTTTGGAATTCACCTGAGAATAGAAAGCTGGTTGATCTACTCTTGAAGCTTGACAGATGATATTCTTCTTTATCTTTGGAAAGCGAGAAAACAAATCGTAATTACCATTCTTTCTGAGCATCTGGAAAAATGTATATAGCAGATGTGAGCAATTGCAATTTCCTTTCTCTGTTAATCACACTGTGAAGAAATGTATACAGGTTTTATGATCTGATTGCCTTCTTCATGCAGTGTAATTCACCACCACAGGGATAAATACTGCAGAGAAGGTACTGTGAAAGGTAAAGTATACATTCTTCTTCAAGGTGTTGCATTTATCTGCTTAATAAACCTGGTTCACAGGTTCCAACAGCTATAGCCAGGCATTAATAATGTAATTTGTGTCAGTCCATAGGGGCCTGGCAGAAGAGAAATTAGGACACCTGGTCACAGAGCTAGAGTTGTGAGTACAGGCTGTGCTCCAAATGTGTGCTGACAGTGGTTCCCAAGGGATCCTGCTTTAAATGAAGGCTTAGTCATGCAGGCTGGCAAGTGGAAGGTGAGCAAGGGTGGTGCCAACAGCCTCATGCTGGTCCTTGCTGCTTCTGCATGTTTTGGGGTGTGCTTTTAACTGTATTCACCCAGATCTCATCCAGGACTCAGGAGAATGATGGATGTGTTGTGGGTATATATCACTGCCCTTTTACAGTTGGACTCAGTGGTAATCAGGAAAATATTCCTGAGTCCCCCAGCAAGGTGCATGGTATGCTTCAGATTGAGAAAGCCTCTGTGCATCAAAGGGAGACAGCCTTAGCTTTCCCAGGGGTAAGATATAAGAGCAGTATGTGCTGTTACTCTGCAGTGGTTATAATTTTCTGGAACATTATTCCAAAACTAACAACAATTCTTAATGTGGCACTGGATGTTCTGTTGGGCCACACTGGATGTGAAGGCATCCAGTCAACCAATAATAGCTTTACTAAGTTCTACTGCACAGATCCAAAGCTTTCTCTTGCTGAAGATGGCCACTTGGTACACCCTTATTTGAATGCACAGGCTGTCCTTGAAGCATGGTATGAAAGCAAAATAGATTAGGAAGATGATATTATTTGCAAACAAACGGAATAACAGTATCAAGTCTGGTGGGGTAGCACTGTGCAGTCAATGGAAACCAAGACTTAATTACTTCTCTGGTAATGGACAGAGGGTATTCTTCTTAGTTGGCAGTAAACTTCCCTGCCTAATATTTTTGGTCTGCTACTGTTTCAGTCTTCTTTAAAAAAGCTCCAGCTCTATTATATGTTTATGAGCTCTTTGTCAATCTCTTGGGGTCTCTTGGTGCTCTGGTGCCTGTGCTGGACGAGGCTTTGATCACCACTCCTGGCAAAGAGCAGCTGCTCCTTTTCTCTGTACCTGTGCACCTGAGGTGTCCATCAGTCGGGGCAGGTATGTGCTATAGGTCCCAGTCTAGTGAATTACTGAAGAGGGAATATCCTGCTGCTCTCCCATGCTCTGTTCCCCCCTCTTCAGGCTGCATAGTTCCAGCTGTCCTCTTCACTGTCTCTAGAACTCATCTAACTGTACAGTGACCTGATTCAACCTGGCAGTACTAAATAATAAAATAATTCCAAAACAAAAGCAAAGCATAGGGTTTTTACTGCTTAGTAAGTTGAACTGGCTTTATTGTACAGATAGAGCATCATAGGTTACACAAGAGAGGAGCTGAAGCTGTGTGTTTGGGAAAGGGGAAACAGACAAGGAAGGGGGAGAAAGTGGTGGAGCAGGACCATTGCATCTTAAAGCAACCAACCATTGCTTTAAGCAAACAAATCCTCTCTGTTACACCTCTGGCTATACTCATATCATCTCAACACACCTCTGTCTCCAGGCTTCCTTCTGCCCTGCCCATGGAGTAATGATGTTCTGCTATTGCCGTTTTACAGGAGAAGGCACAATCAGTGGGTCTCTTAACATGGCAAGAAATTGAAGTCAGGTGAGTCACTAGAGGGTGACTATATAATTTTTAAACAGGTGAGTTTAATCACTGGCCATTCCTCCTTATTAGAAGGGGCAACTAATCTTTCGTCCTCCCTCTTAATTCCTGCTCTTATATGGTAACTGTAGTTCTGCTTATGAGCACACAGGAGTATTTTAATACTGCGCTGCAAAGACAGAGTTTTGGTATCTTTCTCCTGTCCTTTCATCCATGAACTATTACAAATAATCTGCTAGCCAGGGGGCAGAATGAAGGTTGCCTTCATTTGTTGCTGCCCTGCTGTAATCTCACTGGTTAGCTGCCAGAATTTTCTAATTTCTAAGATAAATATGCTAGCACTTGGATTTCAAATTGCAAAACCCTGTTGAGCATATTAATATCCAGGAGTGCTTCTAATTGGAGTTCTTATTAAATTTTTCTTTGTATTCAGTACTAGTAACATGAAAAGATATTACGTTGTTTGAAAGCTTCAAGCTAATATACACCAAAGATTAGCTTGCTTCTACATAATAATCATGTGGCACTTAAAAGTCACTCTGCAGACTGTACATGACACTCAGGGACATGTTTAAAAGCAGTGTAGTCAGCTTTTAGTCTGGTCTTTCCCTTTTTCCTTTCCCTATTTAGAATAGTCAGACAGAAATATTCTACTCACTGGTGTTGCAGAGCTCACTTTAACTACCCACTTGTAAAATCTTGTAGTGGCATGGTACAAAGGCAGAAAAAAGCCCATATAACATCTTTAAAATGAAGTAACACACTGGAATGGAATGCTTCTGAATGATGATACATTAACTGCATTTCAGATTAGTCCCAAATAATTTTTAATTATCTACATTTTGGTCAGTAACCTCTTCCACTTGTGGAGTTCATGCAGACAGACTGCATTTTCCTCGTTCATATTGTGGGAGTATTTTTGTGGTATGGAATACTTGGTATCCACAATACAAGCTGTGTATTTAGCTGTGATTAGTTACTTAAGACATTTGTTATTATTTCCATTACCTAATTGGAGGAGAATAATTTATAATTAGCAGGGTGAGTTTGTCTTTCTGAATAAGGCAGTAATTTGTGGGATGGGATTTAGCAGGAATAGGAATTAGGACATTTTCCCTTTCCTTGATTATATGGGTCTCGTCCTTAGAATCAATCCTGGAAAGTTAAGTTATTCTTAACACTTTAGGAAGGGAATATCTTGATTTTACATACTGGTTTTTATCTAAAAAGGAATGCAGCTCTGCACTTGATATTAATTGTGAGAAGTATTGTCAGTACAGTTTGGTTTATGTCAGGGTGTATACAACATGTGTATTGTGTCTATTGCATACTTGGATGTCTTTGATCTGTGGGCTGTGGCTCTTCAAGTCACCTGTCAGTTTGAACCTGTAATCAGTGATAGAACTGTAGACAGAGGCTAAAGGTTTGGCACAGGATTCTAGTTAAAGCCACTCCTTGCTCTTAAGGTGGCTTTTTGGTACCTTCTGTTCTGTGGTACATGTGGGGAAATGAGTTAGGATTTTTGGCAGTTAGGAGCCAGGAGTTTATTGCTACTTCCACTTTTGGTTGGACTGGAAGTGCTTATAAGGATACATTTAATGTTAAAGTCAGGGTAATGATGAGAGTCAGGACTAGTTGGAGACTTCAGCTTCTGCTGAATCTATACAGGAATATTATACTCTGGGTAGGAGTATTATCTTTAACTCTGGAAAAATCAATGTCATTATGTTGTTTAAAATATTATTTCAAGCTTTAGATTTGAATTGATTTTAGTAAGCTATTCTTTGGCGTCTGAAGTTATAGTTCAATCTGTATTTGGCTTTCAAATTGCATTTTGAACTCTGACCAGTAGAAATGAGAGGCTGAGGTTGAGATAAGACGTGACAGGACAGTGCACTGAGCCTCACTGGTTGGTGATGAGCACGAGTGTTTGAGTGTTGCTTGGAGGGCAGTTTCATGATGAGCTTACACAGAAATGGTCAGTTTGATGTTGCAGTGAATTATCTTCAGGAGGTGCTTGCCACTCTTAATGGATTATGCAGAGGGACTAGTGTGATCTGGTTTCTGACTCGGGTGTCTGCGTTAAATACCCGCTGCTAGATTGAATTAATCAGGTCTTTTAAGTTTTTTTGTATGTTGGCAGTAGCACTAATGAGGATCAATTGCCTGAATTTTCAGCAATCTAGTCCTTCTCTGGAATTTCCTCAGATTGTTTTGGTTAGTGATTGATCTTCTTGTCATTTATTTTAAATAACATTTTGAGTCCTGTTGGCAGATATGGAAATACTGTGAAGATGGGAAAGCTGGAGTGAAGGTAGGTTAGCTCATTCCAGCTTTGTTCAGGCTTGATCTAATTCTGAAGCAAATGCCTTTCCACAAAATATTGGGTGGAGACATCCCAGATTCTGTAGCTCAGCCAGTCTGGCTATTTGTTGGAAAATTTTATTTCTTTCATACTTCTGTTCAGGTCACTTTCTGCTTGTTTCTTCTTTCTGACATATGTACAGACTCACCTGGTTCCTATACATTTGATAGAGTTTTCCCAACAAGTTCAGGTGTGTGAAAATATTCACTAAGCAATACTTAATCACCCTGCCCCACCCCTGAAAAGGAAATTGTAGTGGTAAAGGGGCTTGAACAGGAATTGAATCTTGCTTATCTGAGGGTTGGTATTAACACAGAATTCATTAATCTACAGGTCTGGCTCAGGCAGGCATTTTCATTGCTCTTTCCTCCTCCTTTTCCTTCCTCCTCTTGGCTGCTTGTCTTGTCTGGCTCTTCCTCCACCATGGTTGCGAGTATGACTACAGAATGTGTTGGACTGGGGTACTGTTCTGGATAGAAAAAAGTATTATTATATTGGTCATAGAGATTATATTTCAGCTGATTCACTTCCTTAGGAGACTACACAACTGTTTGTGCTGGGAGGACACTGTGAGAACCAGGATTGGAGGTGAAGTAGGAATGGCTTCAGCTGGCCAAAGCATCATTGCTGCCAAAGCCTCAGTCCTAGGCAAGTGCTGTGAAAGCAAAGGCAAAGCTGATTAAGTGACCAGATATGGTGTTGGCAGTGGATCTGCTTGGAGCAGGGTGTTGGACTAGGTGAGTCCAGACGTCCTTTCCAACCTTCATTATTTTGTGATTCTATTAATCACAATCTATGAAAAAACCTGTTTCAGGCATCCTTTGACTATGTCAGGCATTTGCACACATTTCATTCAGCACAAATACAAAGCTAAGATCAAAACTGTTCAACAGAGATAGAGGCCCTCTGAACATTTGGTATGCTCAGCATAGTAAAAGCCAGATCACATCCACACAATTTTTATTTATTAAGAAGAGCACTATTGGAACTTTTCTTTATTCTTTTCTGCCTCACCATAAGTAAGAATTGCAAACACAGCACTATGTAGGCTGTTGTATTTCGATTTGTTACAAGCTGTTGTATTTCAATTTGTTAGAATTTGTTAGTTGTAAATGTTGTGAAAGCTGTAAGGGTGATGTCTAGGTACAAACAGCAGGTAACCCTGTACCTGTGCCACTGTCAAATTTTCTGTGATACCCATGCCTGTTCTTACATAGCCAATGACAAAGCTGGCAATGCCTTCTGTGGTACAGGAATATCCTTGAAAGCTCTGGTATCATCTCTCAGGATCAGGGCCACAGTGTAGTGGTAGTAGGCTGTATGGTGATGTTGAACATATTCCTGTTTCCTTCTTTCCTTGCCATGAAGCTGTTGCTGAGAGCCCTTTTCCTTTCCAGGTACCTGGCCTCATGTGCAAAATGCAGAGGGAGCAAAAGAGAAGGCAGCCCCACTCTAGCTGCAGTAATGCAGGTATCAAAGAGAGTGCTGAAGTCCATGGTTCCATCCATCTGGTGTGTCCCCCTGGTATTCCAACTCTGTCAGCCCCTGCTATTTTCCAGTGAGACGATATTCAAAAAGACCATAACATACTGCACAAAGAGATCCAAGGCCAAAAAATGAGCACTTTATCCAGGGCTCAAAGCAATGTACCATGTTTTTTCAGCAGCCTGCACAATATCAATTAAACCCCATAAAATTCTTTTTAGTATGCATGAAAGTAAAAACAGGACACCTAATGCTAAAGTGTAAATATGATGTGTTCTGTATTATTTTGCTGTGTGGTTTGCTGTCTCATGTGGCTTTGCTGCCAGATTTCCGTGGTGGGAGAAGATCATATGTACTGACCAGCCTGTCTCCTCTGAGTGGGGTGAGCTAGGCTGTAGTCACAGCACCTCCACCTGTCAGTGATGTCACTGTGAGACAAAGCAATCCTGAAGGAGAACTTGCTCTTTTAAAGGAAGGCTGGGAGCCATTGCACATTACATGTTGGCATGATATATACTGGTTATTTGAACTAGAGAGGGCAAAATACCTTAGGCCTGTTGCCCAGGCTTTATGAGTTTATTTGGGTATCACTGATCGCTTGCTGTCCCCAGCTGTGTGCCTCACCCAGGATGTGCAAGGTGCCTCTGAGTCAGCTGCTGCATCACCTCAATTTGCATCATGGTTGTGGTCTGGAGTATAATAGGGCTGATTCATGTTAATTCATCAGCAGCTCAAATATCTATACAGTCCGTGCTAGACAGAAACCTGGGACATTATTTTTCTCCTTTCATCCTATCTGAGCTATTCCTACTCTTCACCACTCTTTGCCCTTAGCTACGCTTGACAATGAGGAGATTCAGTGTTCTGCAGTGAATTCCTAGAAGTTCTTCCTTCTCCTGCCCCCACCCCCTCTCCCCCTCATTTCAAGAGACTTTCTTCAGTCTTCAGTTGCAGAAGCACAGTATCAGATGGGTCCTCGCTGTACTGCCAACCTATGTATTTCTGCAAGGGGCTGCCCCTTCAGTTCTTGATGGCCCACTGAGGCAAGTATTTGGCAATTTTCTTTCCTTTGCCTTTTTTCCCCCCCTCACTCAACTGGGTCCTAATCTGCTCTTGTCCCTTTTGGCTTCATGCAGAACTGAAAAACATTATGACACAACAACATTGAAAGTATTGCAAAATGCTCTTGTATTTTCTGCACAGCAGCTGTGGACAAAGCTCACAAAATACTGTGTCATTATGAACTGCAGGGAAAAATAATGCCTATTGTACACAGGCTGCTTCCTTGCTACAGTGAATGCCCTGTAGAGAACACCAGGGGGTCAGAAAGGAGCAGAGGCACCCTAAGCATTTCTCTACCTCGCATCACCGCTTCCCTCCTTCACCCTATACTCAGGCTTTCATTCCCATGCTTGCTTCATCCTGCTGTCTTTGTCCCTGCAACTGTGTGCCAGGAAGTGGATTGAACCCTATTGCTGAAATGATCAAAGCTGAAGGGAACTCCATTTCTGAGGGTTATTTATACACCTGATGGCTGCAGCAGTGTAGTCAGCAGCACAGCACCATCCAGTTATCAGGCAGTGCCTGGCAGAGAAAGTGGCTCTGGCTGGACAGGAACCTCTCTGGTGGCTTTGCCTCGCAGAAGACTAAGCTTTGTGGAACTGCTCCTGCCTGACAGGGCCTGTCAAAGGAGCTTCAGTGTATTAAAAGTGAGGGATCCAGAGGATTGGCTCAATGAGGCCTTGAAGAGGTGGTGGGGCAGGGTGAGAAGAATGGGAATATAGGTGGAAATGAGGGTATGAAAAATTAGTGCATCCAGACAAGGCTGGGGATGCTGTCAGAATGGAGATAAGGTTAGAGGAGGCTTTACTGGGAGGGAAGGAGAAAGCTGAGCATCAGATCAAGTAGAGGGGTGTTGAAGGGGAATGTCATATTTTACTAGACAGGTATAACTAGAAAAAGCTCTGACACACTTGCAAGCGCACTGACTTTCAGCACATGGAGATGAGTTCATGTGCCTGAAAATCTGATGATTTCTGTCCCTTTAATTTAATAAAAATAAGACCTGCCCTTACAAATACTACCTTGGTCATGTTCTCAGGCTGTCACAGCTCCAAAAGCCATGTGAATACAACCAGAAGTAGGGACAGAATGATGTGTAGGGAACTGGCAGTTGGTGGAAAAATTCAAAGACAATTATTCTTGCCAGCTTTCCCATGGATGTGTTAAAAACTGGCCTCTAACTTCCTTAAGCAGTCTCTGCCCAGCAGTAGATTTTACATTCTCTGGGCTCCCTAGGATTCAAACAGCTTTAATGTCTAAAAATGCTCACCTCACAGTTCTACAGCTGAGTCCCTCTTGGCTTTCATCAAAATTAGCAGAGCTACCCAAACAGTAGATGTGATGAGCATCAGTTCTTTTCTGTTATTTTTCTGCACATTTTCCCCTGGTCTTTACTGCCTCATACTAAATATGCCCACCTTTTTTGTCAGAGCTTTTTCCCTACGCTTGCTGTGGCACAGACACTGTGGAGGAAGTCCCCTAGTCTATGGTAACACACAGCCCTTGTGTTTTGGGTTAGTGAAGGGTAAGCAATGGGATACAATTTCAGGGAGGATCACTGGTTTGCAATCTCTCCAGGAAATTGTAATGTTCACTTAGACACTATCCTTAGTCTGAATATGCTAAGCCCACTGGTGAAAAGATAGCCACAATTTAAGTTAATTGTACTCTTACTGGAAACAATAAGAGTTCTTTTTGTAGTCAGTCCTCCCACTCATGGCATCAGCTAGTTTTGTATCCCTGCTATCTCACACCACAAACTAGTGAGGAGAAAACAGTAATTCTTGACTCTCTCTTTTTTTTAGGTAGAGGAGGCAACATTTTTGCCTTCTTTGCTGCTTTATTCACCATCAAGCTTGCATTTAACTGCAATTTTCAGTATCTCACAAAAGACTATCATATGGGTCCTGAGAAATATCAGCAGTGGAACTGTCACTTTATTGTGAAGAAAGAAAACAAGACAAAAAAGAAGTGAAACTGAGGGAATTGGTGTCAGGACTTTCTGTCTCTAGTTTTAGGCTTATTTTGTTAAAAACTGTTAAACGGGGAGGTGAGCTCTTTTCAAAAAGCTTTTTGATAAAATGCAATCTAATGGGGTAATGCTTCCATATTTTTCTCTCCCATTTACTCCACAGGGCTGTGGAATAGGTAACAAGGTAGCATTCTGTCTCACCAGTCCTTAAATCTTGAGAAAGCAAGAGAAAGAGAAATAGGCTGTTTGCCTCTGGAGTGCTAACAGTTGACTCGAAAGGATCCTTTAGCTTGTCATTGATAGGGGAATGCTCTTCTTCAAGTGTAAGAACATTGTTTTGGACCTTATGGACTTGGGCTTTGATGCTGGCAAGAGTTAGATATTGCTGTGTAAAGAACTTTTCACTGGGCATTCAGAAGGAATTTTCAATAGCTCTGCATGTCTATTTCCCAAAGCAGGAATATCTATATGCTTTCTGTGGACAAATGCTGGTGAAAGCAAATGCCCAACCGTGGCACCACATTAAGGCCAGAAAAACTGCTTAAAAAGCCAGATTGCTCCTCTTCCCTTTTCTTGGTCATCCCCATTCTTATGGAAACCTTACAACTGCAGCATAAGCACGTGTAAGACTTTGTGGGGAACTATATTGCAAAAATTGCACATTTTTTCCCAGGGGCTGTTTTTCATCTGGATCAGTTCCTTGATCTGGTTAACCATGCAGCCACACAAATATTTATGATGGCACAGTACAACAGATGATCTGGGAGAAATTGTGGGAGTGGGAGAAAGTGGGGAATGCTTTATTGGTAATCATGTTCACTTAAAAGAATACCAAACTAGCTTAAAGAAGAAAGGAATAGCAGTGGGATGACACATCTGAGAAGGGAATTGAGGCATGTGCATTATTCTCCAGAAATGAAAACACAGCTTCAAATATCAAATGGTGCCACTACAGGGGGTGAATATCAGCTGACACAGCCATTTCCAAATGTTGCAGTCTGCAGGCAGGGAGACTTTTCAGTTATTCCATCTGTCTGAAAATTCACTTTGAGGGAGCTGGGAAGCAGAATGCAGATGGTGGATCCAAACAGCTGCAAAAGCAGTGATCTCCATGTAGGTGACCCTGTGCCTCCATGTGATCCACAAGATCTGAAGTGAGATGCTATGTGAGATTGTTTTGGATAAATATGCTGGTGTCTCTGTGTGTTTGTGTGTGTGCACAGATGGGTTCTTGCATGGTGTTCTTCTCCTGAAGGTGCTTATGGTTTCTTTTGAAACTGGTTTGTCACCAGGAGAGCACTGTACACAGATGTATTTACTGCTATTTTCTAAAGAAGCTAATTGCAGCACTCTTCTGGGCCCTGCACTCTGCAATGGCACAGTAGCCTGTCCAAGTCCTCACAGGATGATGATGTGGCTCCTTGTTCCATGTTGCTGGTGTTTATCCTGACTTCTGTCACTTGGCACTTGGGCTTGTGTTGCTTTGGGAAAGGACCCTCTCTGTACCTGCCCATAGCCACCAGAAGTGACTTTGCTGAGCCTTTGATGGCCTCTGACATTTGCTTAAATATGTCTAAGTTTTATGCCAAAATGTCCTAGTTCCAGTGCATTCAGGTTGAGACGAGAAAAATTGAATAAATGTTGTTTCCTGCTTCCTGAGGCTCTACTGCATTTTATAAAACCCTTCAGAGACAATTTCCAATCCAGAAGGGAACTCACAACATGCTTCACCATTATTAAGCTAAAGCAGTTGCCAAGTCTATTCAGAGCCTTACAGCTACATGTCTGCTGAAATGCCTTTCTGGACAGAGGTCCAAAATGCTGGGCTATGTCAGTGCTGCAGTTTCAACTCCCAGTTTGTATCTATTCTTTCTCTACAGAACCCAAGGTTAACATCCAAGCTAATTTTGAACACATTAACTCAGTTGCCTACAGCAGTCTAGTTAAGGGAGCAAGGAGTGCATAAAAAATGTCCTGTCAAAAAATCAAGGTAGATTAAGCATCAATGAGCTCCATGGTGCTGCAGGTTTATGACTGTCCCTGGTCCAAAAGACAAAAGTTTGGTTCTTTTCACACAGTACCGTATTTTGGGGGCTGTCATACCTTTACATTGTGAGGGACTATGCTTCTTGAATACTGCTGAGGTAAGTATTCGCTGTTTACATCTGCCTTTTAAGAAATTCTCTAGCCCACTACTGCATGTAGTCTCATAGCTGTACACAAGGTAAGAGGTAAGAGAAGGGGTTTCTGCCTTGTAGTCAGTATTGTGAGAGGATGGGCTATTTTCAAGTACTTTGATTCCAGACTGAATGCCAAGTCTAATTTAGCCTGGCACGTCTTGTGTTAGTGTTTCCAGGGACACATGAACCAGTTCCTTTCAGAAATGTTTTTTAATGAATGAAGTTCTGAATATCCAAGTGACACTTCATTATTCACTGCTACTTTATTTCAGTAGATGTTATTTCAGTCAGCATCTCCCTAGCTTTTAAGTGAATAATGTCATTATACCTTCACTTCTTCAGAGGCTCTCAGGATCAAAGATGTCAACTACACTGTGATCTTCATTAAAAGGGAAAGACAACAGGGAGAGGGCTGCCTCACACAGTGAAGAGATCTTTTAAAACTCTTTGTCTTTTCAGACCATAATAATGGAACAATGACTCTCACTGGGTAATGGATGCAGGGTAAGAAGAAGAACAGTGCTGAAATCAGACATTTTGGTAGTTTTCTTCTTTTCTTCTTTCTTCTGTGCATAGGGAAGGTGCTTTCCAGATCATTACAAATGCTTTTTTTTTGCCCCTGCATTTAACTACATTGTAGGAAACCTGATGGGAAGGATGACCTTGGAATAGGTTTACACTTCCAGCTGATGCAAATTTAAGGGCAGGATTGTTGGCTTATAAAGCTATGAGTGAAAAAGAAGCAAAAATTAACCAATTGCAGGACCAGAAATATGGACAACTTTTTTAGTACTAACGTTGCATCTCTGCATAACTATATCAGGGCCCTGAGGGCACCCCCTACCCTTTCTGACTATCCTTGCCCAGCCCTCTGGGTCTCCCCCACACTGCCTACAGCCTAGGAGCCCATGTCAGCCCCCTGGGGCTGTTGGTTCCTGCCCCAGTGATGCTTCAGCAAAGCCACTCTCCAGCTGCCTACAGTCCTGCTCAGCTGTGAATGCCCCAGGCTGGGACCACCACAGGCCTACGTCCCCATCCCCACAGAGTTACCCAGTGCCTGGGCCTGGGCCTCTCTTGGGTTTCCTGATGCCTCCCCAGCAGCTCTGTTTGCCATCTCTTCTGGGAAGACCCCAGCCCTTGCAGGGCCCTGACAGTCAGGTTGCTTTTGCTGGAATTTAGCCAGCACCTTTCTGAGGGCTTTTTTCCTAGTGCTTTGTCAGATACATGAATACGTCTGAGCTGACTAAAAATATTCTTATCTATTATTCAATAATCTCTTCATCTTTCACCTTGCTGCTGGGTTGCTTTGTAAAACTTTAACAATAAGCTCATTTGATTGAAGTGGAGATAAGGAGTCAGCTCATAAGTGCAGATTTTTGCTGGAGAATGATTTGTGAAACCCATGTGTATTTGGCCTGTCTGCTTGTTTCAAGACCTACAGATCCTATCATAAGTAGTGCCTAAGAAGCGGGTGCTTGTTTGTTTCCACAGACATTTTAAGTATGTAACATAGGACAAACATGTTCTTTAACCTTTATTTAAAAATATCTATTACCAAAGCACTGAGCTCGACTCTAATACCCAGGAATAGCAAATGAGCTATTCACCAATATGAAACAATGATCTAAACAGAGTATTTTCATCACCCTATTTTTTTATTTGAATGATTCTTTTTCATCAGAATATTTGGTGAATGTATTTGACAATATTGCCTTAAAGAGTTTATGACAGTCACATGTTTGAGGCTGGAAGAGGGGGAGGAAGGGAGGGTTACTAATGTGAGCAGATATTGCAGACCACAACAACCCCCTTTCCGTCTTGTCCTGTGTTGCCTATTATGACACGGTTTTGGTTTTGGAAATACGTGGTTTCTATTTTTTGCTCCTGAAAAAAAAGAAAGGGCATGCATTTTTCAACAACATTGTGAGAAGAAACTGTCATTGCCCAGCCTGCACAACTTGTGTATGCACTGTGCACAGGTGATGTGAGAATGTTTCATGAAGACTTGTTCAGGAGTGATAAGGGAAGCCTATCTCTAACCCAGGCCATGGTAGTATGTGTGCTCTGAAACACTTGTCCTACCAACCTCAGGAAACTTCACTACAAAGCACCCGAGGGGTTGCCCCAGTACAGGTTGGTGGATATCTGTCACCTCCTGCTGCTTTTGCCACCAGTGTGATAGGTGTGATAGCAGTGGCTTTTCCATGCTTGCTGAAGAATCTTTCTCACTTGAGATAGCCCTCCAGCTTTCCTGTGTAAGTGGTACTGAAAAATAAACTATCTGTTTTCTCAGGACTTCCTGGAATCATGGTCCCAAAGGAAGGGAGGGTTAGAAGCATTTTTAATAAAAGGCTTGTTAATTAAAACTGAATTTAAAATATCTTATTAAACCTCTTCGGCCTTAACTATACTGAAAAAAATACTGATCTAGCACATAACTTGCATAAGCCCCAGTTGTGTTTAATACAGTCAGAGCATGTCACAGATTTCTGCCCTTGCTCATTCCAAGGACAAAATGATGTTTAACATTGAGATAGTTAGAAAACAATTTTACCTCATACATTTTAACGCTGCATTTTCCCTGTATAGTGTTGAGCTTAGTTTTTCTAATTTTGTCTTTAGTAATGTGTTTCTAATTTTGTTGTGGCTGTTGTTCCCTAAGGGTATTTGGAAATGAGATTCAGCATTTAAAAAAATGCTTAGATGTAACAGACTTCTAATAATGAAATCAATGAAATGAGTATTTCTAACTGTAAATCCTGAATACTTTATCATTAATACATGAAAAGTTGCTACTGTTTGTTGGGTACTGAGTTTTCCATTCCTGGTGCATGCAACCGCTTATTTCTCCTAGACATAATCTGTGCACTTCTGGAAATCTCCATTCAGAAGGGCCAGTTGACATGTTTTCCACCAAAGTATATGTCAGATGTGCTAAAATCCACAGGAAACTTTTTAAAACAAGAGGGCTGTTTGGCCAGTACAGTGTTATGGCATTATGACCAAGAAGCTGGTTTAATTTGGAAGCAACAACAGAGACTTCCTTTGAGACAGAAATAAGTGCAATTTTTTTTTTTACACTTATCTGGAAAAGTTGGCTTGCTCCAGATCTGGAAGGAGGCATGTATGGCTAGGCAGGATTCAGGAACTTTCCAACAGTGGCTCTTCTTCACTTGTGTGCAAAGGTGATCCGTATCTTGCTATATGTGCCTTCTCAGGAGATGGATTTTTCTTCTGGGAGAGCTCTTCTCCATGCTTGCTTGTTGACAGCAGCTTGTCTGCTCTGCCCTGTGTCTCCCCAGCATTTTTATCTGAACCATTGAGGGCATCTGGAGGTAAAAGGAAAGTCCCAGACTAAGAGCTTTGGAATGGCCAGTGCTCACTTTCCCTGATGGTTATAGCATCAAGCAAAGAAGAATCAGCAAAGGTGTCGGTGGGGCCTATACTTGCAGATTTCTTGATTTATGTATCTGTAGATTACTCAAATAGGATAATGTGTTTAAAAAAGGATTTTCTTGCTGGGTCTTGTTTTCCAAATATCAGTGCACAGCAAGTTTTTACAGCTGATATACCATAGCCTGATAGAAATATTTATGGTAGAAATTCTGCCGGGTCTTTAATGCCAGCAACACCTTGGCCACTTAGTCATTGGAGGACTTTGTTGTCAAAATGACTCTTTTGCAAATGACAAAATGTTTAGGGAATATTGCTTGGTGCTTCTAAGAGGAGAGGCTCTGTGCTGGTTGGTGGTTAGCCAAGCCCACAGGTCCTGGGTGCCAATGTCCCCATGCAGCTCTGCTAGGAACAATAAGGGTGGGTGTTCATGCAGCACTTTTCATCTTCCCGTGGGTTCACAGAGGGTGTGGAACCTGCTCCTCACCAGCTGCACTCAATGTTGGCTGCAGAGCTTTAGTGGCAGCTCTTCTGTGGCTCGTGGTAGGAATGATCCTGGTGGTACATGGGACACATGCTGCTTGTCACTCCACATGTTGCTTGGAGAAAAAGCAGCTTGTGCCCTAAGCCAGGACATGCAGCACACCTCAGCTCAGGCACTCGCTGCTTGCCATGGCTGGAGACAGGACTTCTCCATCAGACTAAATAGACCGTGATGTCTTTATTAAGATATTTTTAATGGAAACACACCCATGAAGCATAAGGCTTCCTAAATTCTTTTGACTACTCTGTGTGTGACTGTGGGGGATTTTCTACATTCCTTTAATCCTGATTTAATTTCCCAGACTTGGAGCACTACTGGTAAAGAATACCAAAAATGTAAAATTATATCGTGTGTCTAAGTAGCATTTAGTGTCCTCATGGAAGAAACGTTGACATGGCAGGCTCATGACAGGGCACTCTGCCTTTGTGGAACTACTGGACAACTTTTCTGTGCACATGCCATTAGGAGATACTCAGAAACAATGTTCTCACATGTTGGTATGGACAGAAGCTACCTAGAATTTGGTTAAAAAGGCAAACGTATTTGCTGAGTCATTCTTGGTAACACAACAGCTTGTACAGTAATAGATTTGTTATCATTGGCCTGATTTAGCAGCAGGTTGTGTTCAGCACATAATGAATAACAACCCATGAAAAATAATGTTGTGATCTAAGACCACTGAGCTTTAGCTAACATGGTATATTGCCTGCTTTCAGTTAGGCTCAATTCAATGAAAATTATTGCCAGTTGTGTTGCATTAGTGCACCAAAAAGAGAGCTGTGTTTTTGTTTTCCAGAAAGTTGCTGAATCACATCACTGTGCAGAGTATATTCCTCAAATGGCCTTTCTCTAATGATGGGAAAAAAAAAAGCAAAAAAGAAAGCAGTAGCAAACCTGTATTAAAAGTCAAAGGATGAACCATATTATGAAGAAAAGTAATAGTATCCTTTTATTTTATTTTATTATACTTCTCATGCTGCATTGCCTTGGAATTGAAGGGCATAGAGTATTTCTTTTCTCTTTTACTGCTGTATGGCTTGTGCTTAACTATTTATGTTGCAGTGCTAAGACCTGCTCTTGCTCCCCAGGAGGAACACACTAAAGTATTATTAGACCTAAGTGCATGGGAGGGAAAGCTCTTAGTATAATTATTTATGTATAAATATTGCATACTTTATATCCATCTTTAGACTTTTACCAAGATATAAGTTATCTGATGCACACTCTGGTGGCCAGTCTTTCTACAAGAACAACTCGCAGTACAACATGGTAAATAATGCAAGTGTGTTTGCCATGTATTGTGCTGTCTTTTATTTCTGATTGTTATTGCTAATTTAAGAATGCACATACTGCTCGGTCAAGCCCTGAACAGTTGTTTTTAGCTGCTAGTCATTTGGTCTCTAAGACTGAAACTGGGTTGGTTTAATAACACCCAGATTCTGTTAAACTTTCTTTTTCATCACAGCTCCCTATCTGTTAGAAAAAGAAAAAGATCTTATTCTCTGATTTATTGGACTATAATAAACACGGTAAAGAAGAGGCTTCTGGTACAGATTTGTGTCAAGCTCAGCAAACACAAACCTGTCTAGGGTGGGCCTTCTGGGCTTTAAAGCCATACAAATAACTGCCAGCTTTCTGGACCTTCAATACAAGTATACATGGCTTAAAGACTTAAAAATTTTTGTGTATGCACATGTGAATTCAAATACATGTAATGTTCAGTTCAGTCACATAGCCTCTACTGACAATAACTAACTATGACATTGCTGTATATTCTGTCTTCTGAATTGGCTCTGCTTAATACTGCTTCTCTTATGTTGTCTGTGACATGGTTAGCCTTTTTTTTGTTTTTCTTTTTGTTCAACAGGAAATGCCAGGCTTTTCTGATTGCAGCTTTCCTTTTCTACTAGGCACTGCTCTATTACTTTGGCTGTAGGTGTTGGAAGATGAAATTCTGCTCAACTTCCAGGCAAGCAAATCTCCATCCTGCAATGTGCAGAGAAGCTGCTGAAATGCTGGGACAGAGAGACTGCGGGAAACACTAAGCAATTCCTGACTCCCTGTAAGGCACAAAGTGTGAAGACAAAGAAGAGGGAGGAGGAAGAGGAGGAGGTAGGTGTGAACCTGCAGCTCTCTTGCCCCTGCCCTGAGAGGCAGCTCTGGTGCTGCTCCCCCTGTTTAAAGGGCAACTGCTCTGGCCCTTGTGTAGGGCTCTGCTTCTGAAGACATTTTCTTCCTCTACCTTTCTCTTTCCTTTCTCTCAGGATCATCACTTAAGGTTGTAAACTCCTCTTGCTAAGGAAAAGAAGGCGGCCTGCTCCCTCTATAGGCTTCCCTGGTTGTTGCTTTCACGAACCAGCCATACAGGAGATCAGAGCTGCATGCTTTTGAAGACTGTCAAAAACGCTGAAGTGAGATGTATTTTGCATTTCTTTTAAATTTAGAGATGGATTTTGTGTGTGTACATGTGTGTGAATATGCATTTTTGTGTGTATGCATGTGTGTGTACATATGCCCACACACATTCTCTAACACCTACGTATATAGCTACCTTTCCTGCAAAAATAATGTATGGAGCTGTTTTACTGTTTAATTTTGGTCTTTTTTTAGAACAAGTGCATGATCCTTTTGTGTGAACTTGCTGTTTGTTAATGGTTTACGACAACAACCTCCTGACTGCATCTTACCCTTATTAATGCAAGAGACACCATCTAAGCCAGCAGTTCCATGAGCTCAGGCACGCTTCCTCCCCAGTGTCCTCCATCCCAACTGCTTTTCTCTCCTCTCTGTCCCAGGACTTTGCCTCCTCAGCTGCACCAGCACTGCAATTTCTAGCTTTGCTCTGGTAAGAAAAGCAACCTGTATTAAGAACAATTCTGTAAATAAGAAGCCTGTTTGTAATTCGGATCAGCTCAGTGACCCGATTTACAGCACAAACCCAAAAACAGTTGCAGAGAAGCATGAGTGTGAAGAAGCAGCCGGAGGCAAGGCAGGGTTGGGAGACAGATGTTCCCAAGCTGTCCTTGCAGCTGAAGTCCCCCTTTTGTATAACCACAGCTGCCAGTGTACCTTTGCTCTGGCACAGATATCAAAGGGAATTCCCCTGCACTGCCTGAAGTAGCACTTTAGGGAAAACTGACACATTGGTGAGTTATATATTAACCATTATAGAGAGTGGGAGTGTGAGGAGGCAGTGAGTTACTGATAAAAAAAATTAGCAACATTTCCATTATGCAGAGCATGGGTAATAGCTCCTAGGAAAAAACGGCCAGCTCTTTCCATTGAATTATACTGTTTTCAATTCTTCTATACTTTCTGAAATGTGAATATATTGTTCAGATGTTTTCAATGCTAAATAAATGCCTCTGGCTGTTTCTTGTGGGTAGCTGAGGGGAGAAGGCAGGAAATGTTTTAGCTAAAATGATGCAGCTATTTCCAAGGAAGGGTCAGAAGAACAGCATACAAGATTTCAGGAGTTACAGAAAAAAATAATCATAGCAGTCATTCAGCACTGTGCTTAGATTTCCTTCCCAAGGTCTGACCTTGCTCTATGTTCAGCTTTATCAGAGATCTGCTGCAATGAAGTTTAGGTTCTTATGTCTCTTAGGACAGAAATTAATTGCTTTAACTTAAGTTTAAAAGCAGAACCTTGCCAGAGATGACAAATGGGAGTATTATATATCACCAGTTAAATGACTAATGTTTTATTTGTCTTTGAAGTTTCTGGTGAAAACTGAAGCGTAATGGTGAAAGAAAAAATAATTTAAGTTACATAACACCTCACATATGGAATTGATATGCTCTGTTTTTATATGGAATACATTGCTCTTCAGTGGTTATATACATATATATACCTAACGAAGATTATTCCATTTGGTGTCCAATATGTGCTGTGCATTTATTCAAGAGATTCAGGAGATTTAAACTTTTTGACTGAAGATGAGATTTTTTTAAATAGAAGATCTTTCTTTTGGTCAATGTATTCCACTACTTAATGAAAAGAACCCTGTCCATGTTTCAAGTCAATTGTTTGGTTTTCAAGAGACATTTTTTTGACCTTCAAAACCACAAAAATGATCCTTGCTTTAGACCAAAATACCATCTTTTTGAATTGAAAAAAACCCCAAACCAACCCCCATTTTTCTTTCCCAAAGCACTTCTTATTTCAGTAGTAATATATTTTCTTAAAGTTATATGTTTGGAATTGAATTGCATGGAATTTATGTAGCCAAGGCTTTAAGCACTCTTACATAATGAATAATATAACCAAAATCCCTGAGGTGTTTTTATCAGGAACTCAGCTAGACAGGCACTTAGAGAGACCCTTTTTCTACTCCCAGTGCTATGGGAAGTATACTCTGCACTTGACAAGGTGAAATAAAAAGGGATTCAGATAACACAAGGATGATAATAAATACTAATGCATACAGGAGAGTTGAGGGTAGGCCACGTTCAGAGCAGGATATTGCTCAAGTGTGTTTGGGAAGGGAAGAGCTGACAGGGGTTTCCTCTCCACCTCTTAGATCTGCTAACCTCTTTGTGTGGGTCAGGGTTGCCCTGGCATGTGGAGGCTGCATCTCCTTTCATCCCAGCCTGACCTCTTGAAGAAAACAGAGGCATGAGTAAGGGAGATGAATGATTTTGCTTAAATAGCTGGTGCCAAGGAGGCAACCTGTGACAGAGAAGAAGAGTGGTGAAAGGCAAAAAGGGGTAGCCAGCATTAGGTCAAAAGAAAGGCTAAGCAAAACCAGAGAGAGAAACATTTAGGCAAAGACTTAGCCCAGGGATGCGTGAAGCAGAGTTTCGATGGGATCGATAAGATCCAGGATACAAGTGTACTTAGGAATAGCGTGATTGTTGTTTGGATGCAAGGGCACTGTATGTATACTAGCATTGCAGATACTGATCATCTCTAAGCCTGTGCCAGAGGTCTGTCACACACACCAATCTGGAATCTCTGCCAGTTTTCTGAGTGAAGTGTGTCCAGATGATTATTACAAGTCTGCAGTAAGAAGCATGCAAGTTACGCTTATATCTGATATTCAGATTCCAAGAAAATGGCAAAGAAATGTAGGCCTTCTATGTGACAATTTTGATCAGTCTCACCAGAAAAAAAAAAAAAAAGCTTTGTACTTGCCTGTGAATTAAACATCTGTTGTGATTAAAATGCAACAACATCAATTTCTGCTTGTTGGAAATGTTTTGCATACAGGCTTTGGCAACATCATTTCTCCTGACAGGAGGAAGACTGTAAGACAACCCAGCATTACCTTTTGGATGCCATCACACTACTGTATTGCACCACCAGGGTGTTGCAAAGAATGCCTTACAACGTGGAGCTACCCAAACCTAACAAGGCTTGGGAGCAATGTATTTGTTACTGTATGCATGACCTCATCTTCAAAGGAAGATTAGCATTAGCAAACTTTAAGATGATGGAAAGGGAGGAGTTGGTTTAAAATTCATTTCAGCAACAATAGGGTTCAATTTAAAAAAAACCCATTATTGTCATCATCCTCTTTGCCCGTTCTACATATAAGTGTTCTTTTTGATTTCAGCAGAGGCAATCACCACAAAAATCAGGATGAACAAATTTTTCATGTATGTGCCAAAGCAATGTCAGAAAGTGGTGTTCAGAGCAGTTGGTTTGGCTGTTTGGGCTGCTCAGTGGGGCCATGAAGATCATGCTTTGGGCTGGGGATAGGCACCTGTGACTGCAGGGCGGAGGAAGGAGCTGCCAGTAGCTGCCAGCAGCTCTGGTGTCAGATTCATTCAAAGCATGACTAGAACAATGCCACTTCTGAATACAAAATTCCTCAATTTCTTTCTTGCTCTAGTGAGAAAGCTCTGCAGATGTGGGGACAGGGACAAAAGCAGCCAGTATTCCCTCTCTTTCTACATGCTAGTCAGCCCTGTTCACGGGGCACTGGCTCATCCCTCTGGCTTCTGAACTGAGAAAAGAAGATGCTCCTCTTCCAAGTAACTAATGAATCATCCCTTTTAGTACATAGCATGCATAACTGCATTGTTAAAAGCAGTCTTAATCACTCACTGAGAAAAATGTTATTGATCATTTCTCCCTTTTAGTTGTTAAGTAGAAGCCTTGGGAGTTGTGACTCACAGCCTGTGTGCTGTGGCAAGCCCAGAAAGACTTTAGTGGATTTTTAGATAATTGTAGAAGCCCTATGCACCTTATTCCTCACATCTTCCTAGTACAGCTATAATTTGGAAAAAATGGTAGATTTCTTAGTTTTATATTATTCTAGAAAACACTCTTTCTCAGATGGATTTGGCCTGAACTTTACACCAAAATTCAGTGAAGACAAGGATTTGTGGTAGGCAACTAACTTGTAACAGGGGATAGGGCAAAACAGCTTCTGGGCTGGAGGAAGCCCCCCCCCCCCCATTTTTGCCTTTAGCTCTGTAGTGGTGCTGGACATGCTGTGCATACAGCAGTTCACCCTGGTTTATGAGCATAGGATTATGTCAACAGAACAGTGAAATAAGGGAAAAATAAGTAGTAAGAGTAAATTTGAAGGTTCTTGACAGCTTCCTGGAAAGACAGTGAATAGGTGTGAGATAATAAATAAATTGTCTTGTTTACTTGGAATTGCCAAAGGCAGAGAAAGTAAACAGGTAAAATGTTTTCAACGTGATGTGGGAAAAAATGTATTTGTAGCTATTTCAAATGCAGACATCAGATATACTGATTGACATACTCATGTATTAGCTGCATAAAAAATACTAGGGTGAAAGATTATTATTAATGCCAACTGATAAAGTTTTCAACTGGTGCAGGATGCCATAGTCAAGACAGTCTAAACCCTCTTAAATCAGTCTATCTATGTTTGTATGTCTACTGTATGAGTATAATATGGCTGTATTCTATTATTACATCCAATTTATTTAATTGAATCAGTCACTTGCTCATTCCTCCACAAAAGCAAAAGAAGCTACAGGGCCTCCATGGAGGATGAGGAGGAGTAAGACATGTAGGAACAGTCCTAGTAGTGATTGAAGTATGTTTGTTGTTATCAATTTTTTTCTGATATTTCCCCTAAATTTTCCCTGAATAACCTTTCTCATTCATTCTGAACAGAGAGCTTTCCCACGTGCCCCTCCATGACACTACGTGACATATTGCTGGTCAGCAGGTCCTCTGCTCTCCAACCACAGCCTTCCATAGCTTCTGGAAAATGGAACCCACCTCTGCTGTGAGCAGACACTTAGGAGGCAGGGGTAAGAGGGGTAAAAAGGCACCCACCTAGTGATTGATAGTGTAATGATACTAGAACCCATGCATTACAAGACTTCATCATGTTTGACTGTAGCTGGGAGCAGAGGTGATGTAAAATAATGTATGATAATAGTTTTCTTTCAGCATCTTTGCCTAGCACGGGATAAGTAGCTTTTTGTTTCTTGGGCTGTCGTTGTTGGGAAAAGTATTGCCATCAGCTGTAGGTCTTAAAAATGTCCTTTGATATATGGAAAGGAAATAGGATTTATTTTGAGACAGAATCTTGCCCCCCTGGTGCATTGCTTGATGAATGTGGTCACTTGATGGAAGCATGCTGCCATGGGGGAAGAGCCCTAGGGATCTGTCCCTGTGTCAGTTCAGCTCTGAGAGAAGGACAGAAATCATTGTGGAGGAAGCAGATGTTCCCAGTGGTATCACAAAGAAAGAACAGAGAAGAAGACATTTGAGAAGAAGGGCACGCTAAAGACCATAGCAAAACTGCATGTGGGAGGGATCAAGGGAGGATTCAGTGAGAGCAGAGATTTAGAGTGAGCCTTGCTGAGGGATAGCTCTGGAGAAAAGCGGAAAAGCTCCAGAGGCCTCCCCAGCCATCACAGGCTGTTGGGCGGGGAGCGGTTCACATTTTGTGTGATGACCGTACAGATGCAGGGGAGTGTAACTTGTAGAGCTCAAATCCCAGCCGTCCTCTGAATGGGATCTAAAGGATCCTAAAAATTCAGGGAGAAGCAAATAATAACTGTACAAAATTCTAGCTTTTACATAGTTTTGTCTTGGGAGGAAATAGCCTGGGCCTCGACAGCTGAAAGTGGACAGACCTGCTATGACGATCTGTAACAGTTTTTGCAAAGCCAAGATAGTTATAGTAGGCAGCACTTGTTCTTTGTAAGTAGCAGGCATGGGAAAACCAACATCTTTAATAAGAAACAGCAATTTGAACTTCTGAATGTGACCTCAGTTTGAAGTCTCTTTAACACTCTAAAAATATATTTCAGTTTAATAACTTCATTCAGCATCAATTTTTGCTTAGATCTGAGAGCACCACCAGCACTTTTATCATCTGCTATTTCTTACATTTGTAAGAATAGTACTTAAACATCAAAGTAACCTTAAAAAAATAAGCTGTTTGAATCACTTCAGTAAATTGCTTATTGCTACTAACTGCCCACCACTTCATAAAATCCCTTTCTGTTTTATGGCTCTTCCTTGCGAAGCCCCGGTAAGACTGAGGTAACTCCGTATCTGATATCCCAATATTTAAAGTATAAGATTGTGACCCTCAATTCACTTTTTTTCCTTCCTTTTACCATGTATTTCTAAGTCTCAGGTCTCCTTGTGAAACTTCAGAGCCAGGCCATTGCATTGTGCATTTGGAGGATTCCCACTGGTTCCCACACTCAACCATGTCTATGGTTATGGTCTCATACACCTGTCCGACAG
Source organism: Leptocoma aspasia (assembly GCA_013399835.1). Classification (NCBI taxonomy): domain Eukaryota; kingdom Metazoa; phylum Chordata; class Aves; order Passeriformes; family Nectariniidae; genus Leptocoma; species Leptocoma aspasia. The sequence goes on from VXAX01000734.1 coordinate 128,367, forward strand.
GAACATCCACATGCTATCCACCATTCCATGTCAACAGAGCCCCATGCTGTGTTTCTGCCTGACAGGAACACCAGTCCTTAATGGGAATCAAAAGTCAGGATGACCAAAAAACCCCTGTTGAGTCATGAACCATGTGTAATGGGTTTTCTCTTCCCTTAGTGTAGACTGGAATATTGATTTCAAAACCATACTCATGTCATGTCCCACTATGTCCAAGAGAGCCAAGACTCAAATGTTCAGTATTGGGAGATTTGTTTGAATGTCTTGAAACACTGAATGCCTCCTCATTTCTTTTTCTGCCTTGGGCCAGGCAACAAAACAGATATCCTGTACAAATTTTTGTGGACATAATGTTGCTGGGCAGCTGAAAAATGGTGTAGCAGTAGATGACCCTCTCCTCCTTCCTAAAGACAAGTGACATTTTTACCCTTATATTTTTGCAACTATACTTCCAGAATCTGGGAATACATTACACAAATTTAAAAATGTAAGATTTTCATACAAATCAGTATTTTCCGATGGCCTACCAAAAAAAGGGTTTTATTATTCCCTATGGCAAATCTCTATATTTGATCAGAAATGTCTAATATGAATAAAATGCCCTAACTTTGAGGAGTACACTTGATTTTCTATTTCTTGATCATTTGCATCACCTGGCAAACTCATCAAGATATTTTGGTGCACTAAACACATATTCTAGACAGGTAGTTAAACCACCACTGAGACATTTTTTAGGTTGGATGATTTTATTTGTGATCTTAAATCTTAAAAAAAAAATCTTTATATGATGCTTTTCTTTGGTTTTAAATATTTTTGAGGCAGATATGGTCCATGCTGAAACCTTCTACAATATATATCTAATTTTGGGCAAGCTATTTCAGTGCCAGGCTGGACATAAGGAGTGAATATTTATTTTTGGAGTAACGACATCACTGGCATTGCTCTTACCAGTACAGCTAACACTCATCTAAGAAAAGAGAGATATAGAGGCCAGGTTGGGGTTACATGGCTTGGCAAATCAGGCCTCAGAATACTTAACTGTAGATCAGAAAAGCTACGAGCACAAATAGCACAATTCCAGGTGTTTTGCAAATTTATTCTACTTAACAAAATGTATTAAGATTGTTTTAAAGCAGTTACTGTCTTCTGGCCAGCTTCATAATGGATTTGATATGGAAGATTTTTGCCTGCAATCAACTTGCATTCAACAGAAAGTATAAAACTGCTTTAACACCATAACCCACACTCTTCTTAGCTCAGATGATACAGAAATTCAGTGGTGCACATGTATTTGTTCCAGATTAAATCTGTATTGTTAGTTGACCCAGGAATGCATCTAGCTGGCATTAATGGAAAGGAGCCTCAGCTGTTGAAGGGTGGATCCTTGATAACTGTGTAACCATGTCTCATTTCATCATGCATTTGTTACTTTTTCCTTCACTGATACCCAGGGCCTCTTTGCCCTAGGCTTTGGTATATGCATTTTATTTTCCATTAATAAATTAAGTGGTTTGGGGTTTTTTTTTGCTTCAGTATTTCATGAAATTGCATATTGTACCTGCTCTATACCAGAAGAAGATGAGTGAAAGGTCCTACTCTTTAATTTTTTAGTGTGAACATTTTAGCTCAAAAAAAAAAAAAAAACAAAAAGGAAAAAAAAAAAGCTTTACTGAGAATGATTTTTAATCCTCCTTTGTTTATAACCAAGATCCTTCCTTGTGTTTAAGTCATTACTACAATTGCTACATAGACAGGTTTGGCTAGTACTGCAAGAAAATTAAGGACTGGCCACCAGCATTTAGCAGTCTGCTTTTAGCTGTACACCTTAAAAATAGCATTTTGGTTCCTAGATGCAGATGCAGTAGACATTAAAATACAAATCTGGATGACTTTGAGAGATTAACTTTATAATAACAGATACCATTAGGCATTATGTGATTAGTGTAATGCTATGAATCTATTTGTTTACTGTTTCAAGAAAGCCTGTTAACCTCATTGTATAGTTTAAATTTGGCCTCTTTATTTAGCAGCCTGTATTCTGACCATTTAAAAATGTTTAACTGAATTGCTGATGCAACACATGTACACAGTGACTCTCAATAAACCCAAGATTTATTGCATCTACTTATATACAAGGCCATGAACAAATAGTGCATTAATGTTCAGAGAGGACAGTGTTTGAAGCAATGCTGTATGGGCCTTCCTATTAAAAAAAAAAACCAAACCAATCAACCAAACAAAATAACCCAAGCAAAAGCTTGTTATTGCACTTGGTTAAATTGGTGTTTGCAAGGAAACCAACCCATGTCAGACCTTCAGCATTTTTTGCAGTTACGCAGAAGGGTGACCAAAATGATGCCCCTAACTATTATCATTAAATCTTCAAACATTAAATCTTCATGAAAGAATGAAAATTCATCTAATGTTTCTGCTGTAACTAGGGAAGTCCTACTAAGGTTAATTTTAATAACCGTTAATGCTGACATGCAAATGATCAGAATTTCCCATACTTCTTTCTTTTGGCATTTAAACCATGCTTAAAAATCTTTGAAATAGTCTCAAATGTGCCTAGACTGATGGAGATGAATAAGTTTGTGTCTAAGAGGAGGGAAAGAGAAGCTACATATGTGTATTAGCACATGCCAAGGTGAACAGATAACTCAAAGAATGTGTTATTCAAAATATTTAAATTTTACTCTGCAGTGAAATTCCACAAAGCCCCTTTCTTGTTCCTTTTGACCCATTTTCTGTGCCATTTACTGGAAAGTACCCAGGCAAATTGCCAACAATTCCTAATGTCTCTGGAATAATGGGATCAGAATGGCCATGGTATCACCACATCTTTTTATGGTGGAATTTGAAAAATGTTTCTTTTGTGGCAGGCTTTAAACTTTATGCAGAATAATTTCTTAGCTGAGGCATTTGGCAAAGAGTGCTCTGCATGACTCAGCAGCAGATCTTCTCCATCTCAGATTTTGGTTATATTAATATGAGGTTTATTTTTTACATGAACTTATACATATTTATGACTTAAGTTCCCTTGCATGCTGCTGGGCTTTTTTGTAGTTCCAGTGCCTGTCTCTCCAGCTACTCCAGCAAAGCTACATGGCATATGCTACACAGGGATTCAGTATTGAGGTGGACGGAAAAGGAATCAGTGACTGGAGCAATTTTTTTGTTGATAATAGAGATAATTCTGTTACTCTGTCCTTAATTAGGATTTCTTAGGGAGAGCTGTGCAAATTTTACAACATTCAGGTTCTGTAATGCTAGAATAAAGTCTTGACTTGGAGCTCTTGGATTTGGTATTAGTGCTAGCCATGCAATCTTTATTAGTACAAACTTATTACTCATGTGAGCAATTGCACTGACGTGAAAGAGGCTCTGTGTAGCACAGGAACCAGCCTTGAGTCACCAGCTCTTTGTTAGAGATATCACCGCAGAGTCAGCCAGGTTCTAAAGCAGCTGAGCAAACACACTCTCTCTAATACATGCAGGGGGAAGTACTGGTGCTTTGGCCAACCTCTTCAGTACCATGAGTGAAGAATTGGAGAGTTGCTATTTTTCCCTGTAGTGAGAAGAGAATGGGTCAGGAACCGCTGGTGATTAGTTCAAGCATAGACTCAAACTACCCTATGTGCTGCTAAACAGCCCTGCCTTCAGCTGAAAATACATTTTTCCCCAATTCTGCACTTCATAAAAAAAATCTTCCAAATTTTGTCATCCACCTTTCATAGAGACATTGAGGTTTATAAAGACCTGCACGATCATTAAGTCCAGCCTTTGACCAAATATCACCATGTAAACTAAACCATATCCTTTAAACAAACTATGTTCAACTGAGTTTCACAGAGCTTAACTCGAAAGGAGAGAGCTTCAGAAAAAGGTATGGGTATGGGTAAATTTGAAAACTACTTACTGAAAGTATGTGGAACAGCACACACAGTGACAGTTGAAAGTGTACAGTTAAAGAGCTAGGAAAAAGAAAACCAACCAAAGACTGATACCTTTTATAAATAGTATACTTAGAAACAACATCTTGAAAAAATGGGATACTTTGCCAGTGCAGCACATGGTGAATCAAAGGAGCTTGTGACCAAGCGATTTTGAAGTCAGGAATTTACATGACTGAAAATAGTCATCTGTATAAACACTGAAAACATGTAAGACAATAAATAGCCCAGAAACTTGTAGGCCACAAGTGTAAGCGAGCATATGTACTGTGCATATACCACATGTGTTCCTTGCCATTTTCTACCAGATGACAGTGGTTCCTTGTAGCCCTTAGTTAGGATAGAAGATTGTGTGAAAACCAATTCTTGTGAGCCACGGTCCAGACATCATTGCTTTTTATTTAGCTATATGCATAGCCATTAAAAACAAAGAACAACTCCCTAAACTCCCAACAAAACCCTGCAGTTATCTATTGGAAGATCTGAGAAGTGCTGGTGCACACTGGGCCATCCTGAAAACTCCTTGTACAGTCAAAAGACTGATTTCAGTTCTGTACTGAAATAAAAAAATGCTGGCTTTGATAAATATGCAAGAGGTTTTTGTAGTTCAGACTCTCAGCTTTCAGCTTGTGTTTAAAGTATAAGGCACTTGTTCCCAGCTGGTTTTGGAAAAATCTTTGCTGTGATTGTGTTCTGAGACTTTCTACCAACAACTGACTCTTTAGAAAGGCACCTTCTAACCCTCCTGTGACCAAACCCTTAGCAGAGTTTATGAGCTTGGATTAAATGAAAATTTACAGCTCCTGTGCCTGAGGACACAGCCTATTTACCAACAGCCAGAAATTCTACTGAATTTTAGGAGGTCACATGATATGAATTCATAGACATTACTATACACACAATAATTAAAACCAATGACATCCATGAGAAATGGGATAGATTTAATTTTTTCCCCCTAGATCTTTGCCCCAAGGGTGACTTTTTATGTGCATTTTCTGGTACATAAAAGCAGCCACACTGCAGTTTTTCTTACAGCTAGGATTCAATAGGGTCTCTCCTCTCCCTGGCTACCTATTTAAATTTGTATAAATTTAGTATCTTTGAGCCTTATCTGACTCTGTTGTATTTGAAATTGGCCTACAGATTAACAAGTTACTGAGGGAATGATGCTTGCACAGAGAGACAGATGCATGTGTTCTAACATCCACACAAGGAAAGGACCATGTATTTCCTTTTAAGTCTTGCTAAGAAAAGCCTCCTCTGATAAAAGACTGTTAACTAGTGTCCTCAAATCGCTATCATATTCTTCTGAGCACTCAGGAATTGCTACCCTATGAGAGTAAAAAACATTCTACAAAGATGGGTTGGTGAATTTACTTGGGTCTGGCAAATTAAGCACTCCAGCAGTTTATTGTGTAGGCTGTCACTCTTGAAATATCTGTAATACTTGCAGTTATTTCTGTTTAGATTCAGAGTAAGCATCTATGGTCTGCCTAAATATTTAAAGATCTGTAGAGCTGTACAAAACCAATCTTATTCCCATTATTAATCCCAAGTACAAAATTCAGAAAAAACCTAACTGCCAAATTTCAAAGCCATTTTATACTATGGACACATGAAAATGATGTCATGAGTGTGACCAAAGTCACCCCTCATCAGCTGAAGCCATTACCAAGTGTGTGCCCAGTTGTGGATGCAATGACATTAACATGAAACACTCTGGAACCTGTAGCTGGACCAAACTGAGTCCAGTCACATAACGCTGCCGTGCTTCAAACCTCCAGCTGCAGCAGCCAAATTCTTCTGGTCACGTGCTCACAACTCACTCAATGTGTGAAGATTTTTGAGTACTTAGAAATGTCAGCTTCTGGGTGGAAAAATGTTTTTGATGTTTACAGCCCAACTGGTGCTCTGCTGTGATGTTTGTTCTAGTTGGCAAAATTAGTTGTTGACCAAGTTTATTATTTACTCATGACCCTTTGTCTGGCATCCAACATGTGAAAATTGCAGCTTTTGGAAAGAACGGGGAATTGTAACTTGTTGAATTACATATTCTAGAGAGCATAGGTATTCCAGTAACTCTCCTGCCACGTCTGATGTGGGGTTTTGCCTCAGCACTTGTCGATACTTATTCTTTCTCAGTTAAACTTGTCAGGAAAATTAATCCACAAACACCAGAGGTTTATGTCCAGAAAAGAGACAGAGGAGTCCTGTAACTTTATTCCAATAAAGGGAGAGGTCATGAGGCATTCCCCATGGGGTCTCTCAGAATTTTAGGGGATGTAGCCCCTCCTTTTTATGTTAATTTCCCGGCTGCATTTTCCCTCTCTCTTTCACCATTGGCTGAGGTACTTCGGAGGTACAGACTCGCCAAAATGCTTAATACCTAAGACCCCCTTCTAATGTGTACCCCCACCCCGTTTTTCTTTTTCCTTGTGTCTCTGTTCTTTTTCTCAGAAATCCAGAGATTTAGCACAGTCTTGAGTGAGTAACAGTCTGTGTCAATTCCAATTAGTGGAATTCCTATGGAATTTATGGTTCCCTCGTTGCTTCTTTCACATCTCCCTATCTGGCCTTATCTACCATCAGGCCCACAGTTTGTTTGTAAAGACACCTCCTTCTCATTCCTTTCAAACTGATGCTTTTTGAGTTGTACCTTTCTTTTTTT